>VUQS01020454.1:3050-13050 GCA_015108495.1 Heterochromis multidens
GCAAAAAAAGAAGTTTTTTAAAATAGGCTATAAATATCTATCTATCTATCTATCTATCTATCTATCTATCTGTCTATCTATCTCTATATCTATCTTTATATCTATATATAATATGTGTGTGTTTGTGTGTGTGTGTGTGTGTATATATATGTGTATATATATATATATATATATATATATATATATATATATATATATATATATATATATATATATATATATATATATAATAGATAGAAAGTAAGAAAAAACAAGTCACAGAAAGTCTTAAGAAACTATACAAATATTTGTACCTCCTTTCTGCCTGCTGCCTCTTGTCCCCTGGGAAAATCTCATACCACATAGTCTGATGAAACCAGAGCAGCTTGCTGGTGTCAGAACAGCCATACTAGGTCAAAGGCCTGGCCGGATATGGCACCTGTTTAGCTATTTGACCTGGTTAGATTTAAGGTCAGAATTTTGGTGAAGGGAAAACCTCCAAATTGATGTTATTATCATGTTTTTATTTATAATCCAGAGGATAATCTGTCCAGTAAACTTCAACCAAAAATAAGATATCTGACTTTGTCCTCTAGTCTTCTCCAATAATCCAGCCGTTGTACAGCCTGACTCCAGAATTGTGAGCTGTTCATTTATTTGCTCGGTATTCACAAGACAGACTGTGTCAGAATAATTTTTATTTTTACTTTTAAGTGTGTCCCAAAATCACACAGTATCTGTCACTTGTGGGTGTTGGTGTCTACAGTGTGCAATTTTTAGGTAGCACACAAACCATAGCCAACTGTAGTAGTGTTAAATCACTTGTTACACTTGTTAGCACTTTTGAAAACTATTTTGGAATTCCTTCCTGCCAAATTTGAATTCTCAGTATGAAAATTACATGCTTTAATGCACATACAGATAACTAGTATCCAAATACATGATGGGATCACAAGTTCAGAAGCCATTGGATTTAAGTTTGGCTCTTCTTGAAGGTCATCTTGACCTCTGGAGCTCTTCCTGTGCTGCTTCTGTTTGTAGATCGCTTCCTGTAAGTCTCCTTGTGATCACTTGTATGAGGACCCTGCGATTTCACCACAGACCTCAGACTTGTTGCGGATCAGTGTTCATCCACGAAGGTCAGGAGGGCCACCCGGAGCATGCTTGTTATTTTGCTTTTTACAACATTCACGTGCCGTGCGCCATGAATTTGTCCCCCATGGTCAGGAGGACACAAACAAAGGGACCTGCAGTGCATGCTGTGCTATTGTGCATACAACATATTAAAAATAATTTTTTTGGCCACACCTACACAATTGTCACTCACCACCCGCCGTACTCGTCATTTTTAATTCCCTATGACTTTGTGTTATTTTCCAATATTAAAATTCAAGCTGAAGGGTCATCATTTTGACACAGTGAAGGAGATCCAGTCGACATCACAGGCCCGCAGTTCAAGTGGTCAGAACTGGACTTCCAAGGAGTGATCTAAAATATAACAGTTGCACTAGAAGTGTTGCAGTGCTGCCCAAGGAAACTACCTTGAAGGGAAGAATTTTTAAACAAGTATGGTTTTGCATATTAATAGGTGGAGTTGTTGAATTTTCTAATTGCACTTGACACATGTCAGCATTGGCACTGACCTGATAATACCACCAGTTTTTCAACACCAGTTTTTACCCTCTTTTAGCTGTAAAGTTGAACCTTGTGATCTCTGCTGAAATCCATCCATCTATCCATCTTCCACCACTTATCCACTTCAGGGTCACAGGGTACTGAAGCCTATCCCAGCTGCCACAGTGCGAGAGGTGGCGTGCACTCTGGACAGGTCACCAGTCTGTTACGAGGTTTCTCAACTAAAATGTCTTTTTTTTTTGTAATTGACATAAACTAACAGTTAAATCTGCTTTGTTCCAAGCAGTCACAATCAAAAATGTTTGGGAGCTATTTATAAAAGTCCAGTCATGAGTGTTCATTTCCACTAAAACTGACCGCAGTTATTTCACAAGTGAATTGTAAAACAAAACCATTCATTTCACTGGAAGAACAGTATTTTGTGATGCTGTAGGGTGTACAGGATGTGGTCCTGAGATGTAACTACCCTCTAGGCTCCAGCAGGAGTCTGTGCTGTTAGCACAGTTGTCAGCTGTGAGCTGAGGGCTGTGTCTCAGCTGCTGTGGGCTGGGCCTTCTAATGGATAGGAGGGATTCTTGACACCACACACACAGCAGCACAACACTCCTGGTCAGGCCCCCAACGGCCCTGTTCCCATTTGCTGTGACCAGATAGCATTTCATGTGTCAGCGGGAGGGGATAGGAAGGGGGGTCCCAGTCACTGGCATGAACACCTCTGTCCTCTGCACTCATCCAGTCACTGTCTGGGACATCGGGATAAAAGACAGGATAACATTAAGAGTTTTCATTATCTCTTCTTTTGTCTCTCTGTCTCTTCTGTCTCTCTTCAGCCAATGAGAAGATTGGTGATATCAATGGCTGTCCCAAGAGCCGCTCTCAGATGGTAAGTGACCTACCAAGTTTGTTTTGGCAGAATTTTGAGAAATTTACCTGCATGTTTATGTGACGTAAACCTACCTCTTTGATGTCCCATCTAACCAATTTAATTGGCCCTCACTGGAATCTGCAGCACAAAAGTCCCTGGTAAATAGTTGTAGATGTGAATAGTTAGCCCTTTTATTTTTACTTTTGTGGTATGGCAGGCTGTCATCCGTGAAACCTCTGGCTCAGACTTCTGGCTTTGGCTCTCAGTTAAAAGCATCATAGGCTTTGGTTTTGGGGCCAGTTTTGCCTCTTCATGTTACACATCCAAAGGAGTCACCATTCCTCACATCTTCAGGGGTTAAAGCAGATGGAGAGTATCAGCACTGATAAAAACCAAAAATGCTTAGAACCAGTTATGATGTTTTTTTGTCTAAAGTGATAGTTAGCAGGTATGTAGGTGAGATTTCCTTGGTGACACTGCTGGTGGCATTTTAGTGGTTTTACAGTTTTGTGCTCTCTGTGGGAAATGATCCGATCATCCCGAAGCAGGGCTGCCCTCCGCTGAATGTGATGGGTCATAAATTGGGCCAGTGTGCCAGCTGAGGGGACTATTTCTGGCCACCAGCCAGACTACTGAAGCCTATCAAAGCACCAGAGAGAGAAACAGAGAGAGAGACATACACACCCATATTTAACAACTGAGAGGGAGGTGAAAGCACAGCTGATCCCTGAACGTCACTGCACACACATACCCACAGTGGACCCATATTACTGTACTTATGAGGGCATTCTGTTCTGACTGATTGTATTTCCCCTAGTATTTTATAGTGTTTTCATTTTTTGATAGTGATCTCCTATCTCCTGCCATGTTATTAGATTTAGTTCAAAATTAATGATATATTGGAGAGCTACTGAAAATTTTTCACCTTTTGTAGACAGTGAAGTTTCTCACTTTAACGCTCACGGTATGCTCTGGATTTGTCATGCCTGAAGAAATGGAGAAGGGATTTGTACCATGCAGCTAGTCCCAATCAGTCTGGTTCTCTTTGAGTTGCCGAGCTTCACCGATATTAACGTTAATCATCAGTTAATGTTGTGCTTTTCTGTCCAGCTGTGAGCGTGTTTCTGGGAAAGAGCCGAAGCATCTTCATCAGACCCATGAGTGCAGTGCTGTGTATAAAATAAAATATAAATAGACAGTGATGTTTTAGTAAAATTGTCTTGGTTAGCTTTCTGTGTAATGATGAGCAAATTATTCTGAATATGTGGTGCACATAAACAGCAGTCACCTCATGTTGTGTAAAGGAAACTGTAAAATATCAGCGTATGTGGGAATGAAAGAAACTTTGTGTGTTTAAATTGAAGCTTTTGTTTTTTCGTTAATATTTTTAGCACACTAAATATAACATGGACCGTTCCTGTATTTGCTAAAATAAGAATGGGTACATGGGAAGGCTGGAACAGCAACATGTTAATAATGACCTAAGAAAAGTTCTTGGTCTCTTAATTTCTTGCCACTTTATTGTAAAGTCAGTCCTTCTGTCCATGGTGGGATCCACTTGTAATTATGACTTGTTTTTTCAGTGATCAGTGATAGGCTGATCCAACAGTGTACGCTAACAATTGGTTAAAAATAAAAGACCCTCATGGTACTGGAGAAAGATAACTGGATAAGTTACTAATCTGGCTTTGTTTTACAGAACCGCTGTTGAAACATTACTACAGTATACAAACCTTTTACATTACAACAAAACAAAACAAAAAAACACCCTATTTATTTTTATTTTTTATTTTTTAATGAAATAACTGAAAGGCTGTTTTTAATACTAAGTCATTCTAAGTGCATTTTTACTTTGCAAGTTTTTGAAAGTTGATTTTTAAGAAATACATTTATTAACTCCCACTGAAAATGGTCTCGACTCCATCTCCAACTCACTGTCCATTAGTCTTTTCCCATTAGCCTCGATTACACCCCCAGGTCAGCATCTTGAACTCTTTGGTCTCATTGGTCTGGACGTCTCTCTGTGGGTTTGTTATCAGCATCCTGTGTTGAACTCTTTCACATCCAGCCCACGTGTCTTCTGCAAATACATCAGCTTTTTCTTTTTAAAGACAAGAAGATTGTAGGTTACCTCTGAGAGAACAAGTGGTTCCAAATGGATGGTCCATCTTTTACGCTGTTCTGATTGTTCATAGTTGTGTGTGTCAGAGGAAATAGTTTGTTTCTCTATTTTTATAGTGTTCATTCAGGCAATGTGAATTGTTTAATGGATAACAGTTGTCAAAATCTGCTTTGACTTTGCACACAAAAGCTGTGTATGTGTGTGTGTGTGTGTGTATGTATGTGAATATGAGTGATTCTCTGTGTATAATCTCAGTATTTTTGTCAGCTTGAAAACTAAATCTGAAGCATTCAAACAGTGCTAAGGGTAGGCGTAACCGCAGCAATTATGCAGAATGTCTGCTTTGTGTATCGTAGTACTGTCAAAACAAACACACACAGAGGTTCTGAGAGTTTATTTAACAGAAGAGTGTTTAGAGGAGCGAGAGAGCTCTTTTTTTTAACCGCACTTTATTTCATTTTTTTTCAAACTCGCTGTCGAAAAAAAGCTGCTGCCATTCACTACCACTTAACTTAACCTCAGCTCTTGAATGAATAAACATGGAAATAAGCTCCATCAGTGGGATAAACTGTAGCACTTTCACCTCACACTTACCTGCTGCCTATCCATGCAAGTGGCTGTTTTTACAACTGTCACATCCTTGTTAAATGGACTCCCATTGGCAGGTCATTCCTTCGCCACCCAGTCAGACTCTGTGTGTGTGTGTGTGTGTCTCTCTCTGTCTGGTCTGTCTGTCTGTCTATGCAGGTTTAGTCCAGAGTGAGGGTGTTGATTTGACACTGAGCTGTTAAAACCTCACAGGATGCCACGCACACACAGAGACACACAAACATACTTACGTGGGATCTCTCATTCAGACACCCCATGTTAAAGCACCTGCTAAGGGACTTGAAATGAAACAAGCCCTCATGGAGAATGTTTCTATTAGCCAAACATTTCATTGCGTTTAAAATAAAATATTGATTGCATGTATTTTTCTCTAGAGATGCTTTGGATGCATTTTTTTTTAAGTTGAGTAGAATCTAGAAAGACTTTTTCACTGGTAGAAAGTAGTTTAAATTAAAAAAGAAACTGTTGGTAACATGTTAATAGGTTATAGGACACTGTCTCCTCAAAGAAATTGTTTTTGAAGTGTTTTTTCCAAGCTAGATTCACCACATGAAATTTCTTTTAACTTGACTGGATGAGGATTCACGTGGCATATTTTAAAACACAGACGATAAACCCATGGTATCCACATGACATTGCCTTAAGTGTATCCAATCTTGGACAATTTACACCCATACTTACATATAAGATGTAGAAATAATTCATATCATATACTGTATATGTAAATAAATCTTTTCAGTGCTATAGTGTAAAGTTCCCTCAGGAATACAGAGGGAGTGAAAGCATGTGAGTTTGTGCTTGTGAAAGGATATCTGTCTTGAGTTTATCTCTTAAGGAGCTGTTTGGTTTTTTTTTTTTCTCTCTGTGCTGGACTGATTGGTTCTCACTAATCTGCCATAAAAGAAAGAGGGTGAATTCAGGAAGTAGACTGACAGACAGCTACACAGGTGGTTAGAAACCAGCAGGACCAGGTGTTTAATGGGCTTGATGAAACATAGAATGGATGTTTATGTGCTGAACTGTCTGGACAATAGAGCTTTTCTTTATAATTCACCTTGTGTTTCACCTTCAGGTGCAGTTTCACTAAAAGTGGTTTGTACCCAATGAGAAAACACCTTACCCTGAGTGCTTGTAGTGTCTTTATTTGTTTCTACACAGAATTGCGCTTGTATGTACCTGGTAAGACTTATTTGTGAAGTTCTAGATGTTAAACTTTTACACAGGTAAGCAGGACAAGACCCAGAAAATGTTTAATTAATGCTTAAATGGGCTGGTTAATGTTTGATCAAAAGGCATTATACTTTCTGTGTGTGTGTTGGAGAGATAAATTCCCGAGTGTGTCAGCTGGTCCGAGCTCAGGTGATCACATGGTGGATTGGAAAGAATGAGCAATCACAGTTGCTGTTGCTAAGATACCAAATATACCAACAGGCCTTTATTCACCCTGAAGATGTTGTGTCTTCCACATGACTTCTGCTGACCCATAGGCAGCAAAAGAAAGAGCACCTATAACAGTGGACAAAATACTCTGAATAGTTCAGTTCATTTCAACTGCTCTGAATCAAAAGCTGCCTCCATATTGTATATGAACACTTTTCTCTGGTACTGTGATAGAGAGGTGATCTTATAATGTTCAACAAGGTGTTTGTATCATTTTGTCAAGCCCTTGTACATACACTGTGCTCACTTGTTGCTTAACAATTAATTTAATATTCATGGGACATATGACACAGCAGTTTTTGATGGATATTTTTCCAGGAACCTTAAACTTTAAAAAATGTTCCCTTTTTAAATAAAAACATAAAAGCCAGGGGGAATTTTAGTTTGTTATTGAAAGCCGATGTTAGCCTGAGGTTCCAGAAATCAAAACTGTATCAACGTAACACTTAAGACATAACAGTCAACTAATAAATGACACAAATTTTTGAGTACAACAGACTCAACTCATGAAAACAACAGCAAGTCTATAAAAACGAATTTGCAGATAAAAAAAGACTCACTGTTACACCGATGTGTGTGATCTTACATCATGGTGTGTCTATTAACGCTGCTGGTGTACCAGAACATTTCTGAGGGACTAAAACTTCAGCATACGTTTTTCTGTCAAAATAGAAAGAATTACACAGGTACATGTCAAAGTTCTGCAAGTGGGTGGCTAGATGGAATCTGTGAATCATCCTGAGTAGGTTAAAGTATGTGTGGGCACACGCTGACAGATTTAACCACGCAGCTGTATAGACAGATACACACACACATGCTGACGTAACATGTCTCACAGTCTGCTCTGTGGATTCCACCTTTGGTCGCTACCTGCACAGTAAATACAATCGGAATCCACCTCAAGAGACCGCCAACATCAGCTGTCACCAATGCTGCCACTCATCTCTCCTTCTGGCTGCTCTGGATGTCTTCGACTCAGCCAGAAAATAGCTCAACTGGAAAGTCGGATTTCCACCCTCTACTAAATCCGGGAGAATGAACTCCTGCTGGACTCCCTGGCTGATGAGGCCTCCTGCAATCCACACAACAACGCGCTTCCATTCCTCAGACCCTCAGCAAACACACATCTGTGTCAGCCATGGTTGCCTCCATCCACGATGAGGACCTGTGGCCCAGGCTCAGAGCCAAGTGCAGACCTGCTCCACGCCAGAGCCAGCCGAGGTCCTGGGATGGTGCTGCATCCAGCAGCAAG
The DNA here is from genome assembly GCA_015108495.1 of Heterochromis multidens. Lineage (NCBI taxonomy): Eukaryota > Metazoa > Chordata > Actinopteri > Cichliformes > Cichlidae > Heterochromis > Heterochromis multidens. The sequence goes on from VUQS01020454.1 coordinate 10,953, forward strand.
TGAAAGTCCCAGGTACTCCACCTTGAGGCCAACCAACTCGCAGCCCGCAAGACTTCACAAATGGCAGGTGACAACTCTTATTATTGGTGACTCAGTAAATAGAAATGTTAAAACAAGCTTAGCCATAACCCACTGTTTCCCGGGAGCCACTGTCCGAGACACAGAGGCAAAAGCTACGGAAATTCAAGAGCAATCAGAACTACTCAAAAAAGACTTTGAACACTTGTTCTGCTCACTAAAGAGACATGTGGAGCGCATTTTCATGTCTGGTCCCATCCCCGCCTGCGGCTGTGGTGTTACTGTTGCTGCACACCTGGTTCTCATCAGGCTGCGCTGCCCACAATGTCTTGTTAATTGACAATTTCAATCAAGTTCTGGGAACGCTATCAGTTATTCAGATATGATGGAATACATCCAAGCAAACTCGGAACAAAACGTCTTTCCTCCAACATACTCCCATTGCAGCAGGTGAAAACAGTTCATCACGGTCCATTCATTCTGACCAGTCCCGCTACTACTGACATCCTTATGCCAGCCCTAATTGATCCCCACTTATCTTTGATCCTTTGAAAGCCTCACGGTTTAAAATTACTAATACATCACTATATAACTTTCCCAAACCTCTTTCTCATATTAAAGTAATAACTAAAAACAGACCAGTCACCCACACAAAGCCAGTAAGCAGGCCTCAAAGACCCTCTGCTCTTGTACACATTAAACCCACCCTGTCTTGATCCACTAATACCTCTGTCACTCCCTGCAGTTTAAAACTTGCGCTTCTTCCACCCATGCAAAAGGTCACACACATGATCTAATTTTTTCCAGAGGCCTCGATGTCACAGTCACACATGTTCTAGATGTTTCCATCTCTGATCATTACTGCATATTTTCAGAAGTTTATTGTTCATCTGTCAAATCAAATACAAACCAATTTATCAATAAGCGTCATGTCAATGCCAGCATGCCTGATACATTCATTAGTGAATTTTCAGTACTGTCATTATGTGATAAAATGATGGACAATTTATCTGATGCAATTTTTCAAATTATTGACCATATTGCTCCGGTCAAAACTATTAATGTACGTGGTCCTCCTAAAGCACCCTGGAGAATCTGAAAAGGTAAAGATGGCAAAAAGAATCTGCCAGAGAGCTGAGAGAAAATATGGAAAAAGTAAACTACAAATTAATTTTGAAATCTATAAAAATGCACTTTAGTGCTACAGCAATTAAATCAAATCAGCTAGACAGTTCACATCTCCCAACTGATTAACAATAATCAGTCTAATTCTGATTTTCTATTTTCATCCATTGACAAACTACTTAATCCCTCCAAAACCACCCACTGAATTCTCTTTTAACAAAAAAGTGTGACGAATTTGCTTCTTTCTACAAGAACAAAGTTTATAATATTTGAGGTAATATCTTAGCCTCTCATAGTAATTTATTTAGTGCTGCCTCACATTCTCATTAAATTAACGTCACAAGCACAATGTCTACATTCTCACTTGTAAATTCTAAAGATCTGGCAGAAGTTATTCATCAGTTAAAGTCTTGCACCTTTTTGCTTGACCTCATCCCCACCAAACTATTCAAATCTGTATTTCATTGTTTTACAAATCATTTATTAAATATTATCAACAGCTCTCTACAGTCTGGCATTTTCCCTGTTTCTCTTAAATGTGCTGCAATCACACCACTATTTAAGAAAAATAACTTAGATCCATTGGTAATTAATAATTATAGACCTAATTCTAATCTTTCATTTCTCAGTAAAATATCTGAAATTTTTTTAACAAACAACTCAATGAATATCTTTCAACTCACAGTCTTTATGATAAGTACAAATCAGGGTTTAGTGCCAATCATAGCACAGAAACAGCTCTTACTAAAGTCATCAATGACCTAAAGATCACCAGTGATTCACAGAGTTTCAGTTTAAGTTCTTCTTGAGTTCACTGCTGCTTTTGACACTGTTGCTCATGATATTCTAATTCAAGGCTTCATCATCGTATCTAAAGGGAAGATGTTTTTATGTTTCAGTTAGCAGTTTTAGATTTGTACAAATCAAAATTCAATCAGGAGTTCCTCAAGGGTCT
>VUQS01020454.1:18050-23382 GCA_015108495.1 Heterochromis multidens
ATTCAACCTTTCAAATCAGTGATTGTTGAATAATATACAATCTGCAGTCCCAACAGTTTTATCATTGTTATTGATATTCAGCACCTCTATTTACTGCTTAAGATGTTATGATGTCAACTTTGCTTTATAAATGGTAGATGTTCACTTCCAGATTTGTTACTGTTGTGAGTGGCGTGCATAAAACTAATCAGTGTGCTTTCTCATAATTCACAAGTATGCAAATTTACATGTAAATGTACAGTGTGAAGAATCATACAGCTGTGTGTATCTCTCTCTCTCTCTCTGTAGATTGAGAACATAGATGCCTGTCTCAGTTTCCTGGCAGCCAAAGGAGTCAACATCCAGGGTCTGTCTGCAGAAGGTAAGCTGGACCCATGCATTTATCCTTTCGGTGGAACAAGAGAATTAATCCTGAATCAAGCTCAGGCTTAGTTGCTAAACAGAACAGATCCTGTGAGAAAAGGTAAAAATTGAGGATTGGTACATTGAAGCATTTTCTTGGCAGGAACCTCTACATTAATGCTAGGCACATGAAAACATTCAGGGCTGATTTCACAACACATATAACTAATGTACCAGAAAGCTCACAGGGGTTCATAATAATGTTTAAATGTAGCTCATGTAAAAAATGTCACACAGGGAACCTAGAGACAATATTATTACTGGTTCTAATACAAAACTGAATCAAACAGTAATATCCCATGACAGCAAGAAAGACATGGGGTCCAATCACTGTTCTGTAAGGAGAACTTTCAGGTGTTTCATCTTGCAGTATAAGAACTTTCCAGAAAGAGTGCTAAAGGCAGCAGTAGACAAATTAGACTGAGTTTGTCATGTTTGAATTTACGCACTGAGACACAGTCTGTTTGCTTAATTGCATGAATAGCAGTTGAAGGAGCTATAATTTCAGGTTCAAACTGACCTTCAACCCCAAATCTGAATTCTCCTAAAACTAGTAGCCTGGTGCCAGTTGTTTCCAGTCAGAAATTTACTGGGCAATCTTAAGTATTCAAACTCACATGGACTTATGTGGACTTTTGCACTGGTATAAATAAGACTTTGTTGCTAAAGGGGAGTAAGATTGTAAAAGCAATAAAGATTGTAAAAGCAATAGAGGAATGAATCATCTCTGTATAAGAAAACCATCAAAATGCCATGAAAGACTCTTGTAGCTTAATTTGCAAGCACTTAAAGGACATCTAGAATGGTAAGTGTGGAATATTTCTGCAACCTTTATCCTCTCTTTTGTCTTCATCTCTCTACCCTTTCTACTGCATCACATCTGCTTTTACTCCTTTAAATCATTCACACTGTCCTTATGTCTGATCTTCAGAGATTCGGAATGGCAATCTGAAAGCCATCCTCGGCCTCTTCTTCAGCTTGTCCCGCTACAAACAGCAGCAGCAGCAGGCCCACCGGCAAAACTCCCAGCCCACTCTCCCAACCACGGCTCAGTCCCAGAGCACACACCCTCCACTGAGTCAGCAGATTAGCGCCCCGGCCCAGCTCAGCCACTCTCTGCATGGGACTCCTGCCATCACAGCCCAGAAAGCAGCACAGGCCGAGATGCAGTCCAGGTGAGGTTAACTGCAGTGAATGAAATTGTCTCTATGGTGTTTACTTTGTTGATGTGTCTGCTGTTGTAATCCATCATTTTGACATTTCTATCTTCCTGTTCACACTTCTTGTCATTTATAACTCTAAACCTGACCTCTCGCTGTCTCTGTCCTCTTCCATATCTTTCCTCTCTTTTCTTCTCCTCTAGGGATGGGTGTCAAAGTAAACTACTCAAGTTTTCCCTTGGTCAGAAAAAGACCTCTAGGTCAGCTCTTGTGCATTTCTAATTTCTTTCTCCTTCCCTTCTTTCCTCCACCACACCTCCTGTTCCATCTCATTCCTGGAAATAAGTTGAGATTGCCCCTAATCAAGGATAGCATTTCTTTTGCACTGTAATGAGTTTAATGTTGTTTCTTTGTCTGTGATTAAGGGCAATCTCTACTACAAGCACTATCTATTATGCATGAGTGGTAGTGTTGAGCAGATAGGAACAAAAGCTCCAGGCTCCATTTTCAGAAGGCCCTGTCTCTCTGGCAGTGTGCCTCATTTGGCAGGCCTGCTAAATGGGCTGTAGAAGACCTTTAGATAACCCTAAGGAAGTGTGTGTGTGCTTGTGTGTGTGTGTGTGTGTCTGTGTGTGTGCGTGCGTGTGTGCTTTTGCTTGACAAGAACATCCCCCATATAATATGACATTAATAATTAACACAGAAGAATCTGTGACAGGAATGTGGGTCTATAATGAAACATGTTATTAATATTATCTTTGGTCTTTTTTTTTCTTTTGCATTCACATTGGCCTCTTCTTTAGCATGCAGCATCATATGATGTGATAATGCACCTTAAAATTTAATGTAAGATTGTGGTTTTGCATGTTGCCCCATCCCAGATTTTGTTTGCATTGCACCTGCCCCGCTCCAGCACCTCTCCAAAGTAAAGAAATGACCCCCTCTTCTGGTCAGTATATGTAACTACAAGAGTTCATTCTGGAAGATTGATCTCCTAACTTGGCTTTTCAAACTTTTATTTATTTATTTATTTATTTTACAAACTGATCTAAAGCACTCTCTGTCTATTTTTAATGGATTTTAAAGTTGAGAATTGTTTATACAAATAGTTGTTGCAAATGTTGCAATGAAAGGCCTGTTTTATTTGTTTTGGAATGTAAAATCTCTTGATGCATGCTCAATAATCCAGGTAAAAGAATCCCAAAAAGCTGAATCTGTTCATCTGGACGTGGCGTTTTTCAGTCTCAAAGACTGAAGAAGTCACCAGAGGTGACGAAATGTTTCTCCCACTAAAACACACTACGTCCAGATGAACAGATTCAGCTTTTTGGAATGTAAAATGTTTTTCATTCAGTTTTTTCAAACATTAGTCAGTTAATGTCCCTGTGATCTGGATGCCCCCAGTCATATTTGTTTTCACACTGTAGCCCATATTAAAATTTAAATGTAAGAAAAAAATTTAAACTTTTTTTTAATGTAACCAATAGATTGAATTACTTTCTGACAGACTCGGTCCAGTGGGGGAAAGGTGGTAAACTTGCTGGCCTTGCTATAATTGAAATGATATTAGGCTACTCTAGCCTAAATAATGTGGTTAAACCTATTACTTTGCAATGGCTGGATAAATAGTGGTCACTTAAAGTGAATGGCATGACGGAAATGAGAGTTTCTATAATGCACATGAGAGCTGAGTGAGACAACTATAATCTGCTTATCAGCCTCTGCCTCAGTCCCAGGATGGTGATGATGTCGCCACTGGTCAATTAGCATTTCATTAGCAGTCTGTGTGGCACAGCCTGTTGGATTCCAACTTGCCTTATAGATTGGCTTAAAAATGAAATCAAGGTGTCATAACTTCCACCCAGGCTTATCCAGGGTCAGTATATCCTGTCTAATCCATGTGCGGAAATAAAGGAGGAGCATGTGTAATCTGAGCTCATAGCTCTCTGAGGACCTGCTCTCAGTCAGACTGTCCACTCTGCTGTGAGCTTATCTCTCTCCATTAGCTTAGTGTAGGTGTAACCTGGGGGTGGGTCACCTCAATGCTGCAAGAAAAGCAAACAATATCTAAGTTAAAAAGCTAAGGCGTACTTTTAAATGGAAAATTACACATGTCAGGAATCGGATTAGAAAAATTCCCTGTTACAAAAGAGCCTAAAATAGTATGAAGCATTTAGAAAGACATGGACTCCAGGGCAGCCAGTGGTGTGATTACTGTAGCCATGAGATTGAGGTATATTTGACCTTCTGGAAAGCAAACAGAGACCACTTCCCTCAGGAAATCAATACAGTAGGTCAAAAAGTTCGTGTTACAAATTAACCGTGGATGTTGGGGTTCTCTACAACATATTGAAGCTGTGTTGATCAGCTTCCCTGCACTTTGACACAAAGTCACAATTAGGAAAACAAAGCAAGCTTGTGCAGAATGTTTTTTTTTAAAGCTCATCCTAAACAATGAAGCATGTTTGTGTAATAAAAAAATTCTTTGAAAAGGAACAGAAGCATGCAAAAAGGATATTTTCCTCCTATTATGGCATTTGCAGAATATAGGTTCCTCTTTTAGAAATGCAGTGTGATTTGCTCTACAACTGTCACTTACCCTCCCAATGTGTATGGCCTAATCACATAAAATGCTTGGTGTAATAAATCTAATTATGTGATAGCCTCCCATTTTGGTTTACAGTCTGTTGCCTAGTTGTGTGCTTGTCCCAGCATAAGGTGTAACAAGCTTGCAGTGACCTAATGTGTCTCTGTAATGTGGGGAAAAAAAACTGCTTTAGATTCATAAACTCATATAATCTTTAGTGATTGTCGTAAAGCAGCTAACTGTTTCGGCTTGTTTATTCCCTCTTCCTTTCTGCCTTCCTTTCTTTCTTTTCTTCTATCTATTCATCAGACTTCCTGGCCCCACAACAAGGGTGTCCACTGCTGGCAGTGACATCCCTCCAAGAGGCTCGGTCAGTGCTTCTGGGAACAGACGCAGCCAGGGCTTCAGTGATAAGACCAAAGCCAACTCACACCTGAACAAAGGTAGGCCAGATATACAGCTACAAACTTGTACACACTGACATACTTAGGTTTAGTCTTTGATAACTGCAAATCCCATCAGCATGTCATCATAAAGCTGAGTTGAAATAATAAATGATATAAGTTTAAAAGACAGAAGTGGGTGTAAATTTAGAGGAAGAGAAAGTAAAATTAGAAGAGAGACAATAACCTTGCGGCTGTAAAAGGTCTTTATGCTGTATTTAGGATTTTATGGTGAATCCTCTGGGTGCTTTTTGTTGTTGTAGTTAAAATGCAAGTTAGCTCTGCTGCTTTGAGACCAAGAGAGGATTAAAAACCATGCCAGAAAATAATGCTTGGCCCTCAGCATGCAGTGCTGCACTGAGACAGCCGTGTCCTTTAAAGAGAACAACAACAGAGAATGGGTGAGCATTAAATCCATATGTACACAGTGAATATGTTCTCACCACCCTTGAAATCATTCTAAACATTAATGTTGCACTTTAAAAGGATGTGGAGGTTGTTCTCAATTTGTTGCCTCTATTACAAGATACAGTTGTTAGATAATGAGTTGAAATCACTGTCTGGCTGCAGCCTTAGAGGCAGTCCTGCACAGTGTATTTAAGGAAAAATGTCTGTCTTTGAACATGTCTCCCAGTACTCTTAAGCTGTGATTTCATGGAATATGAGTTAAATGTTAATGTGACCTCCATTTGGCTGTTGTGCACAAACTCTATTTATCCTCACAGATGGAAAGGTCACTC
>VUQS01020455.1:1242-31310 GCA_015108495.1 Heterochromis multidens
TTGGGTGGTTGGGGGTGGGGGGGGGGGGGGGGGGGGGGGGGGGGGTTCTGACCTCCCTCACCGTCTCCCTCTCCCCAGCCACGGAAGTGTTCAGAAGCCTGCCGACAGATGTAATCTCTCCAGCGTGCCCTGGGTCTGCCTCAGGCCCTCCTACCAGTAGGACACGCTCAAAACACCTCACCTAGGATGCATTCAGGAGGCATCATCACCGTAGAGATTTGTTGCATTGTGGATTGGGTGGCGGTCATGGGCAGTCTAATCCACAGCTTCCAAAACTGATTCCTTTCTTTAAACTGAACTTTTCTCTGTGAAACTGTGGGCTCAGTCCTTCTGGTGGGGGACGGATGGCCAGGGTAATAAATGGAATGATTAAAATAAATAATAGTATGCTGATGCTATCGAGCTGACCGTTGTTTCACTTAAATTAACCTTGGATCCATTGTTTTGTTGCTAGTGACTGACAATAACTTAAGAGTGGATGGCATGAACTGTTTTTGGCGTCTGAAGTGAGGCATGCTAGAAAAACTTGAGCACCACTCTTCAGGGACTGTGTGTGTGTTTCAGAGTGAAGTAAAGAGTCGAGTGGAGGCAGGAGATTTGTTTCATTTTAATTCTGGTTGTTCGGGTCGTAACAGCTCTTCTTCCATCAGCCACACGATCAATAAACATGATCAGAGGAAAGCAGGTTTGATTTCAGTGCAAAGACAAACTGATGGTTTAAACACTTCAAGTGCTGCAGTCACAGAGTCGCCTTTAGCAGCTCACTAACCAATCAGAGCGCTGATCGATCAGTTGGCTGCTCATCAATACTGTAGTGTGCTTCAGAAGCTGATGAGGTATTTCACTGTTTCACACCCAAATGCACCCAAACCTTTTGTTATCATCTTTTCTTAAAAAAAAAAACACTATAAAATCAATCAGTTTGTCTCCTTTGTATCAGGCGATTTGATTGGCAGTTAAACACTACAGGAAACGGTTAATGACTCCGCCAAAATAAAACAACAAATTAAACATCTTTTTTAACTACACATATAAATAAAAGTCTGACAGTAAAAACGGAATCAAATTTTTTTTAAACGTGTGATTTTTGCAGTCGAGCCCTCGGCCGTTTGAAATGATTCGGATTCTTCATCGTTGGTCACAAAAAACAGTCGCTCGCGTTCTTCGCTTTCAATCAGGAAGAGAAGAAGAGTCTCGGAGCTGCAGGAGGTCTGAAGGCACTCGTTCAAGTGTTTAAGTTGGCGTGGTCGGCAAAATGCTCGCCACGTCCACAGGAAATCATTTGCATTGACTGGCATGAGGCAGCAGGTGACTCCGCCTACCGCCATTTTTTAAATCAGTATGACATCACAGCAGGTGAAAAGGTAGGAGTCCTCTTTGCTGCGGGTCAAGTCCAGGCTGAAGCTTCAGCCTCCCAGTGTGGTCACATGACACTCTCCGTCAGCCCACCACCCTCATGTGCGGCGCCGCTGGTCGAGCTCAGTGCCGGGACGTCGATGACGACATCCTTCCGCCTCACAGAGTTGTCTTTGGAGTGATAGTCGTCGCTCTGGTCCTTCGCGAAGTTTACAAACACCTGAAAGCACAAATATCAGTCAGTGTCTCTGCAGGCCACATCTCCCATCAGTACCTGCTCAGGTGTGTGCCGCGAGTCTCTACCTGGTCCAGCGTGGTCTGAGTGACGGAGTAGTCCTCGATCCTCAGAGTCTCTTTATTTTTGGCCAGAATGGAGAAGATGTGAACTAGCGAGGTGAGCGATGACGGCAGCTGGTACTGCAGCATGTTCCTGTGCTTCTCCTTCAGCGTGCTGCCATTCAACTCGCTTTCAATGAACTTCATGACGGGCAGCAGGTCGGGGTTGGGCCCCGCCACCCGCAGGATGATAGTGTACCCATCGCCAAACCTGAGGCACAAAACCGGGAGTTAAACACACAAGCTGGCTGCTGGATACTCATTTAAATCCTTGTGCTGTTTTTCTTTTAGAATTTACAGAGTCTCAGAAGTTCTTTGTGAAAATAACTTGGGCATCTAAAGTCACTCTAGAGGCTCCGTAGTATCCTGAACCTCTGAGCACAAACATCTCTGACTGGTGCCTTCGAGTGATCGAATTAAAAAGATGGATTTACTCATTTTTAATGTTGTACTGATCCATTTAAACACATGTAATTTAAATGTATCCACCTTGTGTTTAAGTACGAACACAATATTTCTCTGCTGCATCACAGAGACAACATGTGAGTGAATGAGAGGGAGGTAGGTAGAAAGGTGAAGATGCAAGGAGCAGAGGTAGTGAAGGTGGATGAATTTAAATACCCAGGGTCAACCATCCAAAGCAACGGACGGGCACAAGAGAGGTGAAGAAGAGAGGGCAGGTGGGGTAGAGTGGGTGGAGACGAGTGTCAGGAGTGATTTTTGACAGGAAAGCAGCAAAGAGTGAAAGGAAAGGTTTACAAGACAGTAGTGAGACCTGCTATGATGTATGGTTCAGAGATGGTGGCACTGACAAAAAGACAGGAGGCCGAGCTGAAGATGCTCAGGAGAGAAGCAGCGGGTTGGTGTTACAGAGGGAGGATACTAGGGACAGGGAGAGATGGAGGCAGATGACTGCTGCGGTGACCCCTAAAGGGAGTTGCCAGAAGAAGAGTGTGTGTTGTGAGTCTGTAAGCGTTACCTGTTCTTCAGGTGCTGGACGCTGCCGAGACATTTGAATCTGCCATTCACCATGATCGCCATCCTCGTGCACAGAGCCTCACATTCCTCCATGCTGAAACACACACAGTCAGTGCACTTTAATAAGGACACACAGAGGCTGGTGACAATAATAAAGTGAGGCAGCATCATCAGGGCAAAACAAGGAAAGAACTGACAGAGCAGTGTGACGACCCTTTCACATTTAAATCATCGGCTGTATTGTAGATATTATAACTGCTTTTATCACCAGTCAAAAGGTTAATTACTGATATCAACAAGTAGGAATTAATAAAGATCTAAATTAAGAATAAAATACGGATGTAAATGTGTCAAAAATGTTCTACAGATATCTTAAAAAATGTCTCAACCTTTCAGAATGTCTACTGACAACATCACTTGCTCCACTATGATGGCACATTAACCATAAAACCATCCACCTGTCCTCATGTTTGTCTTACCTGTGTGAGGTGAGGACGACGGAGCGTCCCTCCTTGATGACGCTGAGGATGCAATTCCAGAGGGCTCGGCGGGCCTTGGGGTCCATGCCGGTGGTGGGCTCGTCCTGTAACGAGTAGGATAGCGAGGTTGAGGTTGGCCCACAGGTGGAGCAGGAAGCAGAAGGTGAAGGTGAGGAGGAGAGGGAGGAGTGTCATCGTACCCACACCACCTCCACCTGCACCTGACAAAGTACCAGCTCTTCTTCTGTGCTTCAGACCTCCCCGTCTTACTCCTGTTCTCCTCAGTGAACAGCAGCAGCTCCTTTAAATCCTCTTCCTGTTACACAACCTCCACCCTTCCAACCCCATCCCCCCCCACACACAAATCCTACTGTTAAAGAGCTGCACTGTGATTGGCTCTCGGTGTTCTGCTGCTGTTGTGTAACACAGTGCTGTGTTAGTGTTTCTAAAGCCTTCAGCTACAGATGGGTGACAAATTAATGGAAAACCCTAAAGTCTTGACCCCTGCAGTGAAGGAATGTGGGGCTCTTCATGCTAGTTTTTCCTTTAAGTTGTCTGGGGAAAACCAAAAACTTACCAGAAACACCACAGGGGGTGCTCCGATCAGAGCCATGGCTGTGGACAGCTTCCTCATGTTTCCTCCGCTGTAGCTTCCAGCTGCTTTATCTGCATACTTGACCAGACTCAACTTCCTGATACCCCACTCTGCCACCTGTCAATCAAACACCAACAGCATCATCATCTGCAACAGCAACACGATGGTGTGTTTTTCGGGGTGTTTTTATTTTAAATTGTATATTTACAACGTGTGTTTGCAGTGTGTTTTTATGTTTGCAGTCTGTTTCCATTGTGAGTTTCCAGTGTGTGTTTACACTCACGTCGCACACTTCCTTCTCAGGGACCCCTCTGAGGATGGCGTACAGCTCCAGATGTTCTCTTCCCGTCAGCAGCTCGTTGATGGCGTCAAACTGAGGACAGTAGCCCATGTTTCGATGCACCTCATCGATCTCCCGCAGAATGCTACAGACACACACAGATAATTTAAAATGTAATTTACACTCAAATCCTTTTTCATGGGACAGGAAGTCAATCTGCATGTAGAAATACTGGAGGTGCAATCCACGCATGGCTGATGGAGAGTTCCTCTCTGTCCCACGGCTGCAACTGTGCCTTGTTTGATTTGTATCAGGTGACTGACGATGCGTTGGTGCGGCACTCCTGTGTGAGGGTGAAGGCCCTGCAGGGTTTCCAGGAATGCAGGTTGAGAACATTGTGCAGCTCTGCACTCGAATTCCTGACGATTAAAAGATGGAGCAACTTCCTTGCTTTGTTTTCACACAATTGTCCAAGCTGCTGAACGAGGATCTGAGCAACGAGTAATGAGCTTATTGAGGAACAAGTGAGTGTGAGCGTTCCAGGTTCAGCTCAGGTTCTGTTTGCACAGTCGGAAGAAATGAAGAGAAGACAAAGTCCTCGGAAATGAAGACAATCAGGCCTTTAGTTAATTAACAATGATAGTGATTTGGATTAACTTTGGACTTAAATGAAGAAGCTACTGTCGGCTGCTCTCTTATTCATAAGGGGTCAACACAGTGGGTAGCTCAGTGTATTTTAACCTTGGATGTCCTTCCTGATGCAACCCCAAAGGGATTTGCATCTCCTTCTAGGATCGATCCAGGGATCTTTCACTTGTTTCTAGAATGTGTAAACCACTACACTATGGATCCACATCTTTGGACTTTTAAATAAAGGCTTCAAACAATTTGTTCATCGCATTCTGTTTTTCTTTACGTGTTACACATCGTCTTAACTTTTGCTTTGGAAGTGAGCTTGAACTATTTGAAACAAAATGACTTCTAGTCTCTGATTTAGGCCCAAACCATGTGAAGTGAAATGAGTTTTCAGTGAACTAAATCCTCAGAATAAATCTGCAGGAACCAGGTCAATCCCTGAGTCCAACACACAACAACAACAACAACAAAAACACGTTCATGCTCACTTCAGCTCCAATAAAACCTGAGCTGCTCAGACCTTTGACCTCACCTCTTCCCAGCCAGGAAGGCCTCCCCGCTGGTCACCACGGTGTCTCCTGTCAGCATCTTGAAGGTGGTTGTCTTTCCTGCCCCGTTCACACCAAGGAGGCCGAAACACTGAGGACACACATTTTAATCATCATTCACAGGTTAATTTTTATGAGGGTTATGGTTTGGTTTTAGAGGCCAAACAGAAATACGATAGTATTTCAATCTCACCTCTCCAGGAGGAATACCAACACACAGTCGATCTACCGCCGGCTTCTCCTTCCTCTTAAACACCTGCAGGACACAGTTCACTCAGTCAGGACTCATTTACTTTGGAATAAAGTGCATCCACTCTCCAATAAAGATTACCAAACAACACAAAAACACAACGTGCACAACAGCAGCATGTGTTATAATTTGGGAGAAAGAGAGAGACTCATTGGGCCAGGCTTAATAAACAGGGCAAAACAGCGTGTGAGTGCAATCCCCAAATAGCGCTCATAGGTGTGGTTAGTTTTACGGGTGATTAACAGAAGTTATGCTGTTTCCTAAACACAGGAGCAGTCTGTTCATTTCAATATCAAGCACAAAAAATAAGACATGCTTTGTTTCAGCGTTAAATATCGGCACAATACATGCAATCTTGTCACTGTGCTCTTTGTAAATACCAACAGTACACTTTCTTTTTTTTAACACCAAAACCCAGTTTACGCTGGCTCAACGGTTTAGTAAATCTGGCCCATTATGTCTTCTTTCCAGCCTGAACACATAGAAGTGGGTAGCTTTTCAGTCATCACATCTGCTGTTAGGTTAAAAGATGAGGCTTCAATATGACATTAATCAGATTCAGTGGTATAAACAGTATAAAAGAGGGACACAGCTTCCTAGTCTGAAAAGTGAAGGCAACACAAAGTGCCTTAAACCTGCATTCTTTAGAAACCCCAGAAGGGGGCCTCTCTTCTGGTGGTATAGAGGTCTATGTGAACATGGGCCTCAGCTCCCTCTCTGACCACTTCCCTGATCACTTTGTGGGCAGTGGGTGACATCACGGCAGCTACATCCACTACAGTCAATCTGTCTTTCCAATTATGATTGGCTGTGGAGGCTCACCTGCATGCATATAAAGTCAGAGGGGGTGGAGCAGCTCTCTGTTCCACAAGCCTCCACCCTTTGGCTTCAGTTCCCTTTTACAACTTTGTTTCTGTCTTGGTTTCGTTAGTTTAGTTTATTAACATTCATTTAGGGAAGAAAATGTTTGGTTTCTGTGAGTAATTATTTTTGTGTTATCAAAAATTCTTTGAACTGCAGAAACTTCGTGGCAACAGTAGGTAATTAAAAGCTGCACCTTGGTCAGCTGCCGGAGCTCCAGGATGTCTCCTTGTCCAAGGCCATGGACAATCCTCTGTCTTTCTCGGGCCACGTCCTCATCCTCCTCACCCAGAGGTCCCAGTTTGGTGAGCTTACTGACCGGCCTGTACACACACAGACACACAAACACTGTGCTCATACCGGCTATGCTGCAAAGTGTCAAAATAACACAATATTAATAGCAAAGACAAAATGAAGTCATCCAGGTGTGCTGACTCACTTGGGTTTGATGCAGAACCTGTACTGGATGAGGACGGTGATGAAAAAGAAGACCACTCCCTCCACAGCCATGGCGAGCAGGTTTTTTCCCACCATGTCCCACTCCAGAGGAGAGCGGAACCTGTTCTCACCTGGAACACAACAACAACAGCGCTCACACAACCATTTAACAACCTCAGGTCACACAGACTGCCTGCTCTGCTTTAGCAGCACACACACAGACCATCAATTTATAATTCAACATCTGCAGTTTGTTGTTGAACTGAGAGACAGCTGTGAAGAAGAGAAGCAGAAACCAAATAAATAAACGCTGTGATCATAAACTGGAAAGCTACCGAATCTCTCGAGGGCGTCGGCCATCGCCTGGTTCTTCACCATGTCGATGAGGCCTCGGCCGAGACAGAAGTGAGGGAAGATGAGGAGGACGTTCTTCAGGATGTCGTTGATTCCTCCGATTTCCTGAAAAGAATGGCAAGTTAAACCATCGCTCTCAGGTTTATTTAACTCAGGATTATTAAACTCAGAGGTTTATTTATTTATGGATATTTTTTTAAAGTTACAGGTTTTTTTTAAATTCTGGTTTAAACTGACTAAACTGCAGTTTAATGTAGCTCTAGATTTGTTTTAAGATGTAGTTCAGTTTAATCCTGGATTATTCAAAGTTCAGCCTTGATTTTGGATTATTTTTCTTTCATTCTGAATTATTTAAGACTGCAGTTCAATTTATATCTGAAATTTCTTTAAAGCTCTAGTTTAATTCTGGATTGCAACAATTCAGTTTATCCCTGAATTATTTTTAAATCTAGCGCCTGCTTCTGTGAGGACTCACATTGTTTCCAAACAGCTCCATGACGAAGGTGGAGATGCTGCCGTTGATGCCGATGAGGATGTTGACGCTGGTGAGGACGACATACGCTGTGCTGGGGATCTTGAAGAAGAAGGAAGCTGGGTACATGAGCGGCGTGATCGACCAGCTGGAAAAAAGGAAAACAAAGGTTTCTGTTGGAGCACAAACTGATTCAGTCCATTCTCTGATGTAGTGCACTACAGTACTGTGAAGTACACTGCAGTATTATGCAGTACAGTGAAGTATTTTGCAGTGTGGAAGTGTGCAGTATCTCACCCGTAGAGCAGCAGCAGCAGGGCAAGGGCCGGCAGGTTGGTGGACGACACATAGGCTTTTTGTTGGAAACAGATGAAGATGAGGATGACTAGCGTTGCCGGGACGATGTAGTTACACTGCAGAGACACATGGGCATCAGCAACGCCAAACACATAAACACACAGGACACAGGAGCGCTTGTTGTGGGTCTCACCATGTCCCATATGAAGTTGGTGGTCCAGTAGAGCAGCGGATGGACGCCACTGATGAAATGCATGTGTTTGGCTTTACTGACTCTCTCCTGGATGAGGAAGACCACGAAGCTCGCAGGGACAAAGGACATGGCAAAGATGACGCAGATGGACACCAGGACGTCCACAGAGGTCGTCACCCTGGAGATGAAGAGCAGAAGGAGGCGGCAAAGAGAAACAAAAAGAGGATGGGTTAAGAGGACTGATGTGCAATCAAAGAGAGACTCCACAGAAAATTCTGGAGACTGCTGACAGCGGTGCTCAGGTGAGTTGTTCAGGTAAGTACTCACAGAGCGACCTGGGACAGCTGCTCCTTGGTCAGGTTCAGCGGGTGGTTGAAGGCACTGATGCCATACTTGCTGGCATCTTTCCCTGGAGGCAGGTTTGCTCTGAGGATGCCATTGTTCATCACGTTGATGAAGGCTCCGATGCTGTGCCAGCCTTTGTTGTTAAACCAGATCTGAGGAGAAAAGGTTCAAGGACAAACCAGTAAATAACCTCTTCAGGTTATTTGGGGTCGCCTCCTCCCAGCTACATCAACAGATCCATAAATGAATGACCATTTTTAGTCAGTAGATGAAGAGGGGCCACAGTGAATCCCACAGCACAACAATACCTAAAATATTTCACAATTAATTAATGACTATAACCGCTGTTTAGCTCACAAAATAAGTTTAATTGGATTATTTTGTAAAATCTGTCCACTTGTGATGATAATTTCTCTAATTACACCACCTCCTCCACAAAATTATAGCAAACATCCACCACTACAGCAAATACTGACTTTGAATTTAAGCAAAAAAGTGGGAAAAATAATGAAAGCAACATGTCCTGACAGCTGTGATAGAGGTCACGTCTCAACATCAGGAAGGAATTCATTATAAAACGTTGACTTTGTGTGTGAAAGTTCACCAGCGGATCCTTTATCTGTGTCAGTAACATTTAATAGCTATCAATGCAGTTACAGCTGTTGACCCAGCTGTTTAAATGTGTACATTCTTGTTTTGCTGCTGGAAGTATTTAAATAATTCTACTAACAGATGTAAGCAAACCTGGATTACACTCGTGTTGAGTCCAAAAAAATAAAAACTTTTACACCAACAGGCTGGTCGCTGAAAACCACCTCGTATTATTAGATTTCAATGATTAGAAAAAGACTGCACTAGAAAAATGGCTTTAGATTGTGACCGCTGGAATGGGTGTAAAATGTGTTGCTGTTTAAATGTGTTTTTCATTCCTGAAAATTTGATCTTGATATCTCCTGTATTTATAAATCACAAAAGTGCTGGAAAACTCATCTGAAAGGTGAAATATCTGAACCCACTCCTATGTACTTACAGAAAAAATTTCTAGTACGAAGACAAAATATTGCATGGCTTCATGAAATATGCTAAAGTTATATTGCAATCATACTCCAGGGGGCGCCGGTGCCACCATGTGTGTTCTCACCTTGACATTGTTCTTTGTGTCGAGACCATTGATGAACCCAGACAGAGTGTCCAGGAATCGATCTGCAGCAGCTCCCTGCACAAAACAGCAGTCACAGTTTAAAGTTTAAATCTGCTCTTCCTTTCCCTTTAAAGGTCCAAATGTTGTTCCCAGATCAGACATCTGGACTGGTTTTCCACTGATGAACTTAATTAGTCTAAAGATAAATAACTTCTCATCAAAAATCTGTCCTTTATCTCATTTAGATTTTTCTCTTAAATTCTGATGGTGCAATTGTCTTTTGAGTTTATCATTTGACTACTTCTTTGCCTTTTTCCTGCAGCCTGTGGCTTGAACCTGCAGCCGACATGTCTTTGGTAAAACGTTTGGTCTGTAATAAACCCGACAGCCTGGAGGAACATCAAACTTTCTTCTTGTCTGAACATTTGGTTTCACTCTAACTGACCTTCTGTAACTCAAAGATCTTTCGGACTCTCTCGATGGCGTCATCGATCTCTTTAGCCGGAGGGAGGACCTGAGTGCTCCTGGCACCCAATGAGAAACCTCCGTACCTGTACAGATACCCAAAAAAATAAAAAATAAAAAAAATACCTGAGCATCTGGATATGATCGACTGACAGAGTTTATGATTTCAAAATAAAGCCAGACACTGACCTGAATTCATTCACCCAAACTTTGTTCTTCAGGCTGTGAAAACAGAAGGAAACCTTTAGTTCAGAATCCTGCTCATGTTCAGGTGTGTGAGCAGGTGAGTTGTCTGTGTGTGTCTGTGTGTGTCTGTGTGTGTGTGTGTGTGTGTGTGTGTGTCTCTTACCTCTTGCCAATGATCTGAGCGTAAGTCTTCACCAGGTAGTCGGAGATGTTTCTTCCAGTCAGGTTCTGCAGAATGTCAGTGGCGCTCATCTTCATCTGAACAACAGGAAGAGTCCCTCATTAATTAATCAGATTTACACAGGTAGGCTGGGTTTAGGTCAAGTAAGTCTAAGACTAAAGTCAGGCAAAATGCAAAAAATAGACAAAAAATTTTACATGAAAAAAAAAAGTGTTTTAATATTAAATGTGTTCAGGTGAAGTCATTATAAGCTTAAAAAAAACCTTCAGAGGTAAAAGTGAGAAAGTGGATGATTTAATTGTGCTAATCTTTCTATTAATAAATGTTGGGATGCTGTGTAAAATGTGAATACAATAATCATTTAAAGCCTTTGTATTTAATTAATAAAAATGTCCAAAATGTCCAAAAACAACATATATCAAACGATGAAACCGTGAAATTTGATTGTTTTTTTGAAAAAGATGCATCAACACGTTTCAATAAAGTTATTACTGGAGCAACAAAAGACTGGAAAAGGTGTAATGCTAAAAAACAACAGTTTGAACATCCACCAACTAATGGGGTTAATTAGTAAGACGACTGGGTATAATAGAGGCCCAATCTGTGGTTCATCATTTCGTATCCTCCCACCACTCTCTGTGCTCTGACCTCAGGTGGGGGCAGACCTCCAGCTCCAGCCGGACAGTCCGGCAGCATCTTCTTCTTGCCATCGCAGCTGCACATGCAGGCTGGAGAAGGATCGTCCATAGTCCAGTTTCTGGAGCTAAAGAGCTGCAAGACGCTTTCGGGAACTTCAGGAGTGTGCCAATCCTCATCGCCAATCGTACAGGGAGCCTCTCTGATGGGGGGAGAAATAGGAAGAGACAGACAGCAGAAAAAAAAACTGAGGTTTCAGGTGAGTAAAGGCTCGCTCACACAGAGAGGAAGAAGACTAGTTTAAAGAGGAGCAATGGTAAAACTAATGTTCAGGGTGTTGCCATTTCTTACGGGATCGTGTATCCGTCCATGCAGCGAGTCCCAAATCCCGGAGCGTTCAGCAGCACATCTAAAAGCTTCTGCATGTTGGCATCTCCAGGAGCATCATCACTGACAGGAAAAATGACACAACCACAGTCAGATCACAGGAAATATTTCAGGATAAGTCTGTGAGAGAGTTCAGAACAGGTGTGTACCTGATGAAGGTCGCTTGTTCCTCGTACATCCATGGCTGCAGCTCCAAACTGGGATACACTCCAAACGGCGGCACAATGAGACTGAAAACCAGAGCGATGCAGACGAACACGGCTGGAAGGACGATCTGAAACACGGATTTGTTTTCCAGATGAGCCGCGGCAGGCGGGTTTGATCAGAAATGTTTGTGTCGCTGGCGACGACATACCTGAGCAAAGAAGCCCTTCCTGGAGCGCCGGGCATTCAGAAACCGCTTCCACATCAGAGCCACAAACTGCTGCCTCCTCAGACTCCAGCCTGTCACCTGATATGAGCCTTTACCATCAGTACAGTTCAGCCAGTCCGTGTCTTTGCACTCTGACAGGAAACAACAGGTCACATGTTAAAACAGGTAAACTTGGAGAGTGGAAAGACAGGATGTTAATAAAAATGGAGAAAGACCTCTTTATAAGACAACCAAATGTGGGTAGCAAGAGTTGCTTTTCCTGTTGTGCCATTTTTCTAGAGTCCTGAACCGTAGGTTGGGAACCGCAGCGTAGACCTGACATGACCCACAGCAGAGCTTCAGGAAGTCATTGTTACTGAGTGAGAAACTTCTCAGATTTGTGTCTGCAGTCAGATTACTTTGCACAGCTTGTGCTTTATTTTGAATTCCAGTCTCTTTTGTTTTCTTCCTTTGAATTTTGTTCCCCTGGTATTTTCTCCCATTGTGAATCCTGTGAACTCTTTGTGAATACATTTTGCTTTGCTGTGTATGTTTTTTGTACCTTGGTCTTCGGAATCATCGCACTCATCATTGTCATCCTCTGTTAAAGGTCTCAAGCAGCTCTGAGGGTCTCCTCCACCAAAGGCGTGAGTCCTCCTCCGCCTTCGAACAGGAAGTGTCCCATCTGAACATAAACACAGAGTGAAAATGTGATTTCAGACTCTTATTTTGACAGATATCACAGTCAGATATCGCTCCATCCTCACCTGAGGGCACTTCAGTGTCGACCCCGTTGTCTTCAGCCACTTTCAGGAAAATCTAAAGACACAAGACATTAAAACTGATTTCATGGTTTTATGCCCACACTGCTGCTAAAAAGCCTCAAAAATCAAGTTGTGGTTTCCTTTCAGATGGTGAAGAAATATTTCTCTTCATGAATCAGATTTACTAAAACGTGTCCCACCTCCTCCAGCGTGGTGTCAGACACTCCGTAGCTGGAAATGCCGAGATCGGGCAGCTTCATATCCAGATCTTTAAAGAGCTCCACGAAGGCTCCATTTTTGGCGGCGCTGTATGGTAGGACGTAGGTCAGCTCGTGTCCCAGGTCCTCCACCAGGCGGGCGTAGGGGACATGACGCAGGATCAAGGTAGACACCAGTGACGCGTCTGGGGGTACGAAGGGGATATTGCAGATGGACGCTGCAGGACCATTTTCTGAGGACAGAGACACGAAAAACAGATCAGATCCACCAGAAAGTGAACAAATCAAACGCTCCGCAGGAACAGAGAGCTCACCGATGGTAGCGGCCTCACTTTCATGTTCGCTGCCAAGTCCTGCGTCGCTGCTGCTGACCGAGCCACACTCCTCCTCCTAAAACACAAACAGTACTACTTTGATGTACTGCTACTGCACAAGAACAGGTAATATTACAGATTAATACTGCAAATGCTAATGAAAAATACTATACAGAGACAATTGCACATGAAAAGCAAAACACTGCAAAAATACTTGTCAGTAAAAGACAAAGATAGTATTGAAAATTACTGCAAACACAGACAAATACTAATGTAAATACTACAATGACATAGCTAAATACCACTGAAAAATACTGCAAAAAAGAGCTAAATACTAAGAGAGATAATACTGAAAACAAAAAGAGAAATTACTACTGAAAAACACTGTAAACAAAGACCTACATACTACTGAAAATTGCACAGCGAGAGCTAAATAATACTAGAAAATAAATCATGCAGAGACCTTCTTGGTGAAGGAGACGGTGCTGGACGAGTTCCTGCAGGAGCTGAGTGATGGCTCTGGGTTCTTCTTTACCAGCGTCAGGTAGTAGCCCGTCCCCAGCTGGTTCTTCAGGTACAGAGACGAGCCCACGCAGCACAGCTTCCCATGGCTGATGATGGCGATGCGGTCACCCAGGATGTCCGCCTCATCCATGTGGTGAGTGGACAGGATGATGGTCCGACCTGAAAGGAGATACAACATTAAAAATCCAGCTGGAGAGCCACAACCAAAGAGAAGCCACAGTCTGACCAATCTGGGAGAACCTCACCCTGGCGGTACTTCAGCAGCAGGTCCCAGATTCCTCTGCGAGCGTAGGGATCCACACCGGCTGTAGGCTCATCCAGGATCACAACCTTTGACCCCCCGACGAAGGCCAGGGCCACGGACAGCTTCCTCTGCATGCCCCCGGACAGAGTGCTGGTCCTGCAGTTGCGTTTGTGCGGCAGCCCTGTGTCCTGAAGGATCTGCTCGATCTCACCTTTCACCTGCTCTTCTGGCAGACCTTTGAGTCGTGCGTAAAACCAGATGTGCTCCTCCACCGTGAGCCTGTAGGGCGTGCCACAACACAAACAAAGTCACATGACAAACTGGGAAAAGACGGAGTGAAGACATTATAACAGTGTGTCGAGGAAAAGGACTCACATGCTGAAGAGGACGTTGTGCTGTGGACAGACTCCCAGACTCTGTCTAATGGCGCTCAGCTCCGTGCGGATGTCTCTGCCCAGGATGTAGGCAGTGCCAGATGTAGGCGGGAAGAGGCCAGTCAGGATGGACCTGCAGGGGGCGAGACAGGAGGATGTTACCTGTACCTGGACCTGTGTCATAATCTGTATCAGCAGTATCATGTGTGTCCTGGACTCACATGGTGGTGGTTTTTCCGGCTCCGTTGTGTCCCAAGAAGGAGGTGATTTGTCCCTCGTAGAAGCCGAGCGTCAGTCCATCCACCGCCAGCTTCTTACCATGACGGTAAACCTTCACCAGGTTCTCAATGTAGACTCCGGGCTCCAGGTGAGCCGGCTCCTCCTCCATGCACACCGCTGAAGACGTACAGAGACATCAGGAAGTCTTTTTCACATTAAAAGCTTTATAGAGTATACTGAATACAGAGAACTCAATTGTTAATTTTTTGGAGAAAGTTCTGCAGCAGTAGTCTCACCTCCTGGGTTTCCTTTCCGCTTCAGAGGGACTTTGTTGGACTTTCCATCCTTTTCTCCAAACCAATAGGACTTGGTGAAGGGGAAGTACCAGGGCCGAGGGATCCCATACTGACCTGAGGAGAAAAACATCCTTTTTGCAATCCTTTCTGTGTATTAGAGATTTTCCATTACCAGTCTAGAGATTGTTACATAAATTTTAAAAAACTGAGACCTTCCATTTCTTGGTTGTTTAACAGCCTGTGGACTGATCTGTATTTGAAGAGGTGGGGATGGACTTTCCAAAGGATGTGACAATGTATTGATTCTAGCCATCAGTAAATCATGTATAGATATATAACTAACGCTTACTTTCTGCAGCATGGAGACAAGCACATGCAAAATAATGATGACTGCAGTTCACTTAACACCTGATGAAGAGAAGCTCTCACCTGGGAACACGGCTTCGATGTACCAGGTCAGGACTCCGTACAGGAAGGAGTCAAAGTACATGACGATGATGGCAGTGCGAAGGCTGAAGTCATCTTCCTCCATTGGACTTGACACCAGGTTCTTCCACTGGATACCGACTCCTTGCTCCTCAAACAGGGCGAAGTACTCGCAGCCGAATCCAAATGCCACAGGGGACAGGAGGCTCTGCGGAGCGAGAGGTGAACATGTGACTCACCACATCCCATCACTACAACAAAACCATCAAAAAAAGTTCAGGAGGCTTACAGCGAAGACTTTCGTTCCGAAGCCGATGTAATCCTCCCAGGCGACGCAGAGCACATAAGGCAGGTAGAGGGTGAAGTAGATGATTCCTCCACAGGCGGCGGCAAGGTTAGCTCGGGCAAATGCTGTGCTGAGCAGGAAACACTGCATGATGGTCACCACGCCAAAGGATCCCAGGAAGAGGAAGATGACGCCGGGGTCGCTGTAGGGCAGCAGGTTCCCCATCTGCATAGGAAACAGGAGAAGAAAAGAAGGCACTTTATTATTATAGTGTTCTTGTAGATGTGTGTGTGTGGATGTTTTATGTTTCTAATGATACTGTTCTTTTATGCATTTCATTCCTAGTCGTCACCTTGAGCAGCAGCACCAGCAGCCCGGCACTGATCAACAGAGGAATCAGGCTGCTGATGAACCAGCTGAACCACAGGATGCCATTATCCAGACCCATGATCCTCATGGTCTCCTTCAGCCGCGCCTCCTTTTCATACACCACGCTCTTAAGGATGATGGCCACTGAGTACATCCAGGCAAGAGTCATAAAGAGAGGCATGGAGCGGCTCATCACCCGCAGGAAACTGAGACAGAGGAAAGGAAGGACAGGGTTAGAGACCAAGTGTGGCGGGGAGGGGACCAAACCTGGGAATTGTTGTGAATAGCCTCACATGTCATCTACGTAACACGGGTACGGCATCTGCTGGATGTAGACTCCCGTCTTCTCCTTGGTGCCCGTCACCGCTCTGATGATGCCTTGCTCAATAACATCCTGAAGGTACGAGAACCCACCCCAGATGTAACGCATGTCCTCAAATGGGTCGGCGCGAGGACCCGGGTCCCAGTATCTGAGGAGGACAGGGTACAGGAAGTGCTGTTAGGTTAAACAGCACAGATGTGATGAAGAGCTGCAGAATGAACAGTACAAGACTGGAAGAAATCCTCCGAAAGGTCAAATAATGTTCAAGGAAAGGAGCCAAGGCCATGACTGTGTCATTATTAATCCTCAAATACATTATTATGCACTGTTATGCAGACTTTTATCTGCTTGTGTTAGTGTGTGTGTGTGTCCTTACGCGTCTTTGATCTTATTGGTCCGCTCCACGTTGTCGATGTCCATGCGGATCTTGTAATTGAGTTTGGGAGGCAGCTCTGTGGCGTTGGTGGGGATATCCAGAAACACGATCCCCGCCCAGAACTTCCTGTCTTCCAGTAGCTTCATGGACAGGTTCACCATTCTCTCCTCGCTGGAGACCGGCTCCAGTTTGTCCAGGTTTACACACTTAAAATACACACAGAAACAGATCAGGTCATGTGATCTGTACACACCAATCACAGCCAGTCACAAGTCACAGTCAATTACGCCGCATGCTTGGATACCGACCTCCATGAAGCGGGAGATGCTCATGATAGCCTGATCAGTCTCGTTGAACACGTCCCTCCAGGTGACGGCGCTGCCTGGTGGCCGCTGGTCCTCTGCCTGCTTGGACAGGAAGTTAGAGATGTCGGCTACGGTCCAGTCCGTGTCGACCAGCTGAGCGTGGAAAAATCTGGCGGTGACGTTGTTCTTCAGCAGAGTCTGAATGACAGACAGGAGGGAGGGAGGGTAGGACGGAAGGGAGGATGGATGGATGGAAGAAAGGAAGACAAAGTAAGGAAAGAAAAAAGGAAGAAAGGAAGGAAGGACAGAAAAAAAGGGAAGGGAAAAGAAAGGAAGGAAGGAAGGTAGGACAGATGGTAGGATGGACAGAAGAAAACAAGAAAAAGGAGAAAGGGAAAAGAAAAGAAGGAAGGACAGTGTGAAAGAAGAAATGGAGGAGTTGGAGAAAAGCAGAAACATGGAAAGGAGAAAGGAAGAAAGGACAGAAGGAAGGAAGACCAAAGGAAGGAAAAATAAAAGGAAGGAAGAAAAAGAAATGTAAAGGAAAAGGAATTAAGGAAGGACATATGGAAGGATGATGAAAGGAAAATGAAAAATAAAATAAATTAAAAAATTGGAAGAAAAAGAAAGAAGGGAAAAAGAAAAAAGGAAGAAAGGAAAAAGGGAAGGAAGGAAGAAATGATTGAAGGGAAAAACCAAAACGAGGAAAATCAGAGGACGAAAAACAGGAAGAAAGAAAGAAAGATTAAAGATAAAGGAAGTAAGCAAAGGAAGAAAAAGTAAAAGGAAGAATGGAAGAAAAAGATGGAAGGAGGATTTACAAAGTCAGGACAGGTTTAAATAAAATAAAGTAGATGAGTGAGAGTGAGGATGATGTACGGGATGATGAAGAACAGGTGAGGAGGTGGGCGGTGCCCGTTTACCCTGATCAGGTCCATCTGCTCGCTGTTCTCCATGAATTCCCAGACTTTGGGTCTCATCTCCTCCCACATCCCGCCCAGCTCCCTGAACACACCGAGCTCCTGGAAGGTCCGATTCACCTGAACACACCACAGACATGAACACAGGTGAGTCTTGTTACCCTGGGTTACTTGCTAAATCTGGTCAATCAGTCGCAGTCTATGAGACAGGAAGTGACATCATACCTCGTGGATGATCCTCTGTGTGGCGGGGGTGTGGGGGGTGTACAGGAGTTTCCCCAACAGCAGGGGCTTCAGGGCCTGCCAGATCATCCTGGACATGGGGTTTGAGTCCATGTTCTTCACCAGGCTGTTACAGTACGGAGCTGCAACACACACACGATGGAGGTTACCACATGCATGTAGCAGGCGTGTTTCAGAAATCAGGAGAACACAGAGAAAAATTAATTCAGAAGTATCGGAGTCTGGCTTTAAATGCACCTGAAGGATCTGAAATGAGCCTATTCTGCTCATTTCCACCTCAGTTTTTATTCTTGAACTCTAATAGAGCAGCTTTGCATGATTTATAGTTCAAAATAATCCTTATTTATCTATTATTGGGCCTTGATGCAGCTGTTTTAGATAGTGTCCCATATCTGGAAGGGTGAAAAGGGTGAATGGGTCAAAAAGTACAGAGGCTAAGAGGTGAAACTGCTTCATATATCTGTTTATAGGAGGGTGGTTGTGCTGCAGGTTTATAGTTTTTGTAACTGACAGTGAGGAGGCATTTCTTGACACCAGCTGTATTTGTTGAAGGTTTTGATGGATGGGAAGGAAGAGGAAATCTGAAGAAAAACACTTCATTAGGCTTGCTTAGTGCCACACTTTGAGAAGCCCAGACTTAGAAGATCAGAGGATGACCCTGAGGACTCACTGGAGGAGTTGTCGTAGAGCGACACCGACTCGTCCTCGCTGCTGTTGTAGTTTCCGAACAGAGCCTTGTAGTTGCTGTCTTCATACCAGTTGAGGGATTTGATCTGCAGGCCGCCACCTTCAGGGTGACCGCACACAATCCGGGACACGGCCTGGTACATGGCGCTCGGCGACGACGTGGCGTTCTGCGTCAGGAAGACTATCTCGTTCCTCAGATCGACCCAGCTCTTCATACTGGCCAACTGTAGACCCAAAACAGAGGACACTGGTCAGAGGGAGACTCCCATTAACAGGAATGCAGTCAGCCTGTTTTTATTCTTTTTATTCAGCGCAATGAAAATGTAAAAACTTTTTAGCTTTCAGGGTTCTCTGCTGTAGAACCAGCTTCCAGTTTGGCGTCAGGAGACATACCCCCTCTCTACCTTTAAGATTAGCCTACAAACTTTTCTTTTTAATAAAGCTTCTAGTTAGAGCTTGATCATGTGACCCTGAACCATCCCTTAGTTATGCTGCTATAGGCTCAGACTGTGGGGACTTCCCATGATGCACTGAGCATTTTTTTCTCTCTTTACATCGTTAACTTTTGTCTACTCTTGTTGTTTGTGTTTGGTCCTCTCTATCTCTGCTCTCCTTTCTTCTCTTCTCTGTCCCTTCACCCTTCAGGTCAAGCCAGATCCTGATCCTGGTTCTGTTGGAGGTCTCTTCCTGCCAAATGGGAGATCTTCCTCCCCAATGTCACCAAGCTGTACTCACAGGGGATTGTCTAATTGTTCAGGTTCTCTCTCTAATATTGACTGTTGTTATGAACTAGCACTAGATATTTTAAAAAAGCCTAAATTAAAATATATAAATATGTATAACCAAAAAAAGAAAATTAAAGCTTAAGTGAAAATAGAATAAAAATAAAAACTTAAAAACACTCAGAACTTAGGAATTGAAAACATCTGCTGAAGGTTAAAACTGAACATGCTAAAAATGGATCACAGAATAAACCTGAACTCTCCCCTAGCTAAAAACTGCTGACAGTAAAGTCATGTCTGGCTGGACTTCCTGTTGAAGCTCAGACTAATTTTACACACTTCATAACAAAAGTGACGTAACAAACCAAAAGTTCAGCTGCAAACACCTGATCCAGTTACTGTCAAACACGAGATTTAGTGTTGCTTGTTTTGAAGTAACTTTTCAAGTCTCACATTGCAACTAAAATATCTGATAACTGATTAATCAGTAATTTACTTTTTCTGCTTATAGATGAAACATTTGGTTTCTAAACCACATCAAGATTTTCCAATGTTGCTACGTGTGCTGCTCTGTCTAAAAAAAAACCCCTGAAAATATCGGATTTATAGAGAATTAACAATTTACACATTTGAGCATCACCTTTTGGCACTTTGTTTGTTTGATTCAAAATTAGCGCAGTTCTGCTATTTTGATCTTTGGTAATTAGGTCCTTTGAAGCTCACAGATGTTCCCCAGGTGTAAGTGTCACATAATAGGAACCAGAAAGAACACGTTCCTCTGCAACATAGTGGTTTACTTCTAAATAAAAAGGGAACATTTTTAGAAGCTATTTTAACTTGACACTGTTCTAATTTGACCCTAACACAACAGGAGTGCTCGTGCCTGCTGACAGAATCTAAATGGAATACAAAAGTAGAGGAAAGGTAAAAGGCGCTTCAGATGTTATTATTTTTATTGCTTCAAGAGGAAGGAACCTCAAAGAGGAAAAGCTGCAGGTTACTTCAGGTCAGCGGCATCCTGAAACAGCAGAAGTGAAACTGCTGCAGCTCTAATCTGGAGAAAAGGTCAGTTATTCAAAAGGTCCAGGCTGCGGTTTTCTCTTTGTTTTATACATTCACATCCCTGTTGACTGCTTTTCAGTGTTTATACAGTCAATATGGTTTTAATTCAGTTTGTCACCAGTTTTTGTCCCCAGCATGTCCTCATTTATGTTACTCTAACTTGCCTCCACTATTTCCGTCTCCAATAATTCCCCAATCTTTCCCCAATCTTTCCCCAGTATTTCTCTACTATGTATCCAGTTTTGATCCTCAGCATTTTATCAGTATTTCTCCAGTTTTCCTTCACTATTTTCCCACTATGTTTCCACTTTGTCACCAGCATATCACCAGTATTTCTCTACTGCATCCCCAGTAATTCCCCAGCATTTCACTAGCTTGTCTCCAACATTTGTCCACTGTCACCCCAGTATTTCTCCAGTTTGTCGCCAGGTTTAGTTGCCAGTATTTCTGTAGCATGTCCCCTGGGCTCTGAGAAATTAGGACGGGCATTTTTCTCCATTCAGTCTCATGTTAACACTGAACTGGGTAAACTAATCAGTACATTAATCAGGCAGTAAAATAATGATTACTTTATTGTTGGGTCCCGTAAATACAGAAAAGCAGCATTGTGTTGTCTTCATGTGAAAACCTCATACCTGAGACATGACACTTGAAAGTAGGTCAGATGTTAGTGGCGTGGGCATGTAAACTATCTGTTTACCTCAGGAAAGGGAGACATGGGTTTTTCACAGAAATTGTAAAATGGCTTTCATTCGGACAGTCCCATCATCTCTGAGTGTCTGTTTTTCTTTGTCATGTGATTTGTGATGCAACACTGGGGAAAAAAGAAAAAGCACAAACCAGACCCTTCCTCTCTGACTAGAATTTCATAATAAAGGCCAGAAACCACTAAGTAGGACAAAGGGGATAAAGTTATTAAAGTTACTTTAATGGTGGTGGGTTTTTTTTTTTTTTAAACTAAATGCTATAGTTTTCTGGATTATCAGTTTAATCGTGCAAATCTTAGTTCCCATTACACATGATCCCACTCGTCCTGTCCCTGACTCAGCGCCTGCATAAACCAAACAAAACACTCAGTCACATGTTTTCACTTTAGCCCACAAAGCAATTGTGTGTGTTGTGTGTTTTAAAGTGTGTGATAACCTCGGGGCAAAAAACAACAATCTGGAGAGTCTCACTGAACTTTATTCTGATTATCAAACTGTTCTCGCCAACCACAGTCTCCTACTCTAAGTTTATTTCCAGTCTGTAAGTCTGGAAGCTCTGCAGAGCTGCAGATGTGACAACGGGTTATTGCAAATGAGTTTTTGTTGCACAGTGCCGCTTTCAGAGTCTCCTCTGTGTCTCTGTGACCTCTGACATGGTCACTAAAGGCTACATGCAGCCATCTGTGGTCTGCAGCGTCTCAGCAGGACAAAGACGGATGCTGAGTGTTTGTTGTTTGTTCGGACTCGTGTTTTCTCCTCTTGAGGTGGCTGTGAAGTGAAAACCCACTGAGACATTTGAGTCTTTGTTCAGCTGGGAGCTCGTCTGTCTCTGCTGCAGGGAAACTGCTTTTATCTGGACACAAAGACTCGCAGAGACACTCGGAGCTGCCAAGTAAACCCAGTGGCCCCTGATGCCGCTGACACGGCCCGGAGGACTCTACTGGGTAACGTGCATGTAAAAAGGTGTCTGTGATATTTTGTGTCCTGATGTTTGTTGGTGAGATGAACACTGAATGCTGAAGCACCATAATTGAAAACACATGATGAAGAAGTATTGACTGAACTACTTTGCATCTGTCTGAATCAAGCATCAGCCTCCAGGGATGAAAAATTAAGCTGAAGCATCAGAAACTGAAGCAGTGAGTCAGTCCACCTAGACTTACATGTTAAAATGTCCAACTTTACAGCAGAAATAAATATGTTTACAGGCTGCTACAAAAGGGGCGTGGCCTCTGACTGACAGGTGGAAGTCGACACAGGCGGCTGTAGCTGCTAGCTGTCTGCTAGGCTTCACCTCAGCTAATTGGAGTCCCTGAACTGGACCTCTGGACTGTGTTTGTGGTGTTGGAGCCTTTTTAATGCAATTATCTGACCAATAATATGGCTGCTGTGCGGGTAATTGTACTAACAGACCATCCAAGAAGTCTGAACTCCAGCTGATGACTTACCTCAACCGCCAGTGAACCCAGACTATCCAGTAGGTTGTTGGTTGCCCTGGCAACCTGTTGGACGGCCTCGGGGTCGGCCCTGACGTCCCTCTGAAAGACACAAAAAGACGTTTTCAGCTTCAGCTCAACCTTCAAGAAAACATTATTTAAACTAATCAGATTTTTGATTAAATACTGTAATTAAAAGTAAAGAATTAAAGTTTATGAGCTGGTTAAATAAAATAAAAGAGAACCCATTCATCTTTTTTCAGTTTAGTAATTTCAGTGCATTTGGGAACCCATTAAAAAGGCTTCAATACATTTATTTTTACGTGTTTCATAGTCAAACAAGGCAGAGACATTCCAGCGGTACTGAACCGTACTGAATGATAACATGAGTCATCATATGAATGTTATCTGGACCCTAAAAACAGATGAATTTACCATTTGAAGACTTTTTCATTCAGGAAACTGAACTCTGTTCTGTTTTAAATATTTTTGGCTCATATTAGTGCTTGAGGTTACCTGATATCAGCTGATCTGGGAGCAGAAAAACCCACAAATCTGCAGGTGTTCCAGCCAAGGGAAGGAGGCGCTCTTCTGTCACATTTTGTTCTACACGATCAAATTTTTTTAAATTAAAATATGTACTTTCTATGAGCATTTGATTTCTTTGCATCAGATTTGTTTTTTCTTTGCTTTTACATTGTCCAATAATCTATGAATGCAGTAATTTATCTGACTTTTAGTCTTATTTATTTTCTTAAAAAGTTGCTGTAAATTTTTGTTTATTGTCTTTTCTTACAATGCTACAGGTGCTACAGCTTATTGAGCTTCCCTGTCATACTGGTTTCATGTAAGAAGCTTCATAACTGGAGATAAATGCACAGCAACAATGCGTTTTTTTTTAAATCATTTAAATTCCCTAAAATCTGGCATTAAAGTCTAATCCACTCTGTTCAGGGTTCTCTCATAGTTTATTAACTTCTGCATTCCTATTATTGATAACACATCAGGACAGCCTCCTATAACTTCACTGAGATGAAGCTGCTGAATTTTTATGACTTCTTTCTGTGCTGCTGTGGAAACTTGCTCGGTTTCTGCACACAAAAGAGGCTGAGGCCTCTTGTGACATACGGCGCATTGAATCCTTCAAACTCTTTAAAACTGGTCTCCGGGCTACGAAAACTGAGACTGTAAAGAGCTGGGACAAGCTGAGACACGCCTCCTCCCACGCACATACACTTAATACACTGAGGACACGCCAGCACACCTTTGCTGTGTCACCTGAGCGAGGGGGGAAGGAAAAAAAGAAAGAAAAAAAAACGCCTTTGGACTATTCCACAACAAAATTCACTACGTTTTGAGACAAGTTTGTTATTTAAAGTATGTTAAAGGCAGCCTGAGAGAAAGACCTGCAGGCAGAACTCTGGGCTAAAAAGACCACCTCAGTACAATGCTCAGCACACTGGTTTAATTTGACATCTATATTGAAGTTTATACACAAAACAGAATATAATTAGTTTATAAAACCTGTTAAACTATTTAACAGAAGAAAAGACTAATTTTTTTAAGTCAAGACTTGAAATTTGTAGTAAGTAGTAAAGTAGTAAAAAAGTTTTCATACTGGGAGAAGCTAAAATAAACTTTATTAAAGCAAATACTGATCATCTTTTCTCACTTTAAACCATAACAGGCAAGTTTAAAACTAAGCAATTTTTTGGATGAAAACCTGTTTTAAATGAGCAAAAAAAAAACCAAAAAAAAAAATCCTATCAGTGGATTAGCAGGTGTGTATTTACCCGGATGGGTTTGAGGAAGTCCAGGTTGTCCAGAAAGAGCTCCTCGGCGTGGTTGAGCCACGTGGGTGTCGCCTGGCAGATGATTTCTTGTACCATCGCCGACACCTGTCGGTCCGAGATGGTCACAAATTCCTCCAGACTCTGCTTGCCTCCCTTCCTGGGACACATGTCCCTCAGGTGGACCCCGAACCCTCTGAGGAGGACCTGAGACAGAAACAGAAGCAAAAGACTGATTTCGTTATCACATATCGTCAGGTTTCACTTAATATCCTCTGACTTTTGTTAAATATTCTGAAATTACGTTCAGAGTTTCTGAGGACTTTCCTGAAAGCATAGTTTCATTAATTTTGTTCTCCAACTTTTTATTTCATATTTTTTGACATTTACTTTGTTTTTATTCTACAACATGTATTACAACATTTCAATCTTTTATTCCATATTCTCCAACTTTTGTTCCATATTTTCCACCATCTGCTTCATGTGTTAAATCATCATGTCCTCTAACTTTTACTCTTTGTTATTCTACTTATTCTCCCGTTGTTTCATGTTTGGAGACATTTTTTCGATATCTTTATTCTTCCATTCTGTATTCCATTCCATAATTTTCCAGCTTTTATTCCATATTTCCAGGCATATATTCCATGTCTTCATTGTTCTACTTCATATTTTCTAAAGCGACTGAACCTAATTCCACTTTTAGGACCTTCCTTAGGAAAATCATGTTTCCCCACAATCGCAGTCTTATTCAATACTTTTAATACATGCAGTTGAATAAATACAATGAATAAAACCCCAGAATATTAAGTTTAGTTCAGTGTTATCTGACTTTTTTCCATATTGAGTCGCTCAATATTCCACTTTCTGGTTTCAGTTTTTTACTGATTTGTTCCAAATTAACTTTTACCCTATCTGATCAGACTTCCTCTACAATCCTTTGTCTTATAATATATATTCTCAAATTTTAAAAATCTTAATTTTTCCTAATTGATTTCTATATTGTCTGACATTTTTTCTTCTTTTACTCAATACTGTGCCGTGTTTTTATGCAGTTTAATTATAGTGTTTGTGGAGTTATACACAGCTATACACACTTTTTTTTTTTTTTACATTTTATCCATATTTTCAGACTTTCATTCCATATCTGCCAACCTTCCCCCCCCCCCACTTCATTTTTGACTTGCATTTATTTATTTTTTGTTCAGAGGCCTTTGTTTCTCCCTCCACCATCCATCCATCCATCCATCCTCTACCGGGTTTGGGTCCCTCCACATCAGTTTTATTCCACACTGTCAGTTTTCCCCATTCACTTTTCTCATGAATGAAATCTAGAGTAAACTTCCTCCAGCTGCCCACATTCCTTTGGGGCTGACAGGGTTCAGACTGAGCATGTGCAGAATGCCTCCTCACCTTCTCCAGGTTGATGTCGGCCTCCCTGATCTGCTGGACGCTGTGTTCGGGGAAGGAGGCGTTTCTCAGCAGAAAGCTCGACAGAGTCTCATTGTCTTGCAGGAAATGCTTCAACTTGAAGCCTGTGGGAGAAAAAAAAACAAACAAAAAAAAAAAAACAGACAAACAGAACGGGTCAGAGAAACCTGACTCCTCCTCTCCTCCTCCTCCAGTAAATCTGAGCGCTTTGTCTTTTAAATGTGAACGTGCTCGTGCCCACAAAGCAATGGCATCATTTCTACAGAGGACAGGACTGAAGGGTGAAGCAGGTCCCTCCTCACATTTTTAAAATTATATTTCTGTTTTCAGTTTGACTAAAATCCGTCCAGCTGATAAAACCTGCAGGAGGAAAGACAGAGGCTGATAAAATGTTGGTTTCATTCAAGCTTTATGCACCTTTCTGGTGACACAGCCCTCTTGTGATTGGTGGAGGAGAAAGACTAACAGGTAATACTGAGGTTAGTAAGAAAAACCTTCACGTATGTTATTATAATAACATTTGTAAGTATATTTATATAAAATCTAAAACTGTGTATTCCATCCTGGAGCCTATCCCAGCTGCCATAGGGCGAGAGGTGAGGTACACCCTGGACAGGTCGCCAGTCTGTCGCAGGACTAACACTCACATTCACAACTATGGGCAACGTCTATGCATGTCTTTAGAGTGTGGGAGGAAGCCGGAGTACCCAGAGAGAACCTAAGCAGGCACGGGGAGAACATGCAGAACAGGGTGGATTTGAACCCAGGACCTTCTTGGTGTGACCCTTAAAACCGCAATGACAGAAATCCAATTACACAAAGAAGTGTAAATCTGAGATTAAAGTAAACAATAATAAGACATGTTGGTAATAGAACTGGCTGCTACATTAATAAAAATCTTTGTTATTAGATATTTGAACTGTGAATAATCCAGGAAGAATGAGAGAGGATTTTATTTGTTTGGATAAGGATGGCTGACGAGACTGTTAATGGTCCGTTTACTGTTGTTGGATTTATTTATTTTTTAATCTGTCAAACACTGATGTCAGTTTGAGCCTGAAAGTCTGACCCAGTCAAAAGAAGAAGAAGAAAAAAAAAAAAGCATTTTATTGAAGGTAAAGATATCGTAGCTGCTGACAGAGGAGAAGTTCTGACCATATTTGGGCTTCTCGGGGGTGTGTCTGTACCTGAATGGACGTAAGTGGGCTTTACGTTCAGACTTTGTTCTGTGATCGCTGCTCTTCATTCGACCGGCATGCTGTCACATGCCAGCAGCTCAAACTTTCCACTCAGTTCCATCACAGCAGCCAAGTGTACTTTGGGTTTGCATGAAGCCCCCGCACACACGCCCACCCCTCCCTGCACCTTTCTTCTTCCTCTACAGGTTAGAACAAGCAGCTGTGGTGAAGGCTGAGAGAAGCTTCTCCATTCATTCAAAGCGTTTGAAACAAACAGGAAGAAAACGTGTGAAGCCTCTCTGCTTGACCTCCTGCCTGTGTTGCTTCACTCTTTTAAAATGTGTAGATTTGATGATTTAAGATGAGGGACTGTCGCAGATTACAGTTGTGTACAGCTGTGCTGCTGTCCTCAGGAGCAGGAGGGCAGACTGCCTCCACCCTGCTGAACATCAGCAAACCGCAGAAATGTGTTGTTTTCATGTGTTGATCAATTGGTTTTATTTGCAGCTTTAGGGACATCCTGCCATGTCCATGAACAAAAGCTCTAACCGATAAAATGTGGCTGCTGATCCATCAGGCTGCTTCCATCAGAAACCCCAAAACTCAATAAAAGCATTGCTGAGCTTCCTTGGAACCTTTTATCCTCCAGCTTAGAGCGGCGTCACAGTTATCAGCTTCTTCATCACAATGAATATCAGCAGGAAAGCACTGAACTGAGGCATATTTTTATTCTTCTCTGCCATATTCTCCAGCTTCATTTCATTTTGTTATTCCACTTCTTATTTTTCAAGTTTTGATTCCTATTTTCATACATCAATTTCATACTTTTACTCTTCTTTTCATAGACTCTATAAAACATGGACAAAGTCATTATGCCGTCACCTGATGGCTACCTTAGGCCACTCAAAATTACTCAATCTTAGTAGTTTGGCTGCTGCCATGTTGGGTTTTTTGTTGGAGTCACAAATGACCATTTTTGGACATGACAGTAAAAAGTACTTCCGGCTGCTTCCTTATTTTCCCGGAGGTCGCCACAGCAGATGGATCTGTGTATTTGTTTTAGCACAGATTTTACGCCTGATGCCCTTCTTGACGCAAACCTCCCACTTATCGTGGCTTGGGACCGATACTAGGAGTACGCTGGCTTGTGACTCCCGGAGGCTGGGTTTGTGTCTCAAACATGAACTTGAACCCAGAGAAGACACAAACATGGAAGTCTACTGGCACTCACTCGATTTTGGAGCCAGTCTCAAGCGGAGGAAGAGCAGTTTTTGTAACTTAAGACACTGGCTTCATTCTTCAGCTCTGAAGTTTGCTACTTGCTTGTGTTCCATATTCTCAAACTCTTACTCTATGTTGTCATTTCACTTATGCTAATTTACCAAATTTTGTCCCATATTTTCAGATATATTCCATAATTTCATATTTTTATTCCATATTCTCTAACTTTTGCACCATATTTTTAAGCACGTGTTCTATGTGCATATTCATCTATTCCATGTCCTCCAATATTTCAACAGTATATTTCATATTCTCCAACTTGGCATGGAGCTGGAGCTCAATAAATTGCTGTTCATCATGGACAGCAATCAGCATCTTCTACTCAGTATTGCTGAGGCTGAGGAGCTTCTTCAGTAACAGACTGCTGTCACTGTCCTGCACCACCAACAGACTGAGGAAATGTTTTGTCCCTCGGGCCATACAGCTCATCAGTGCATGAGGGGGAGACAGAGACATTAACTTTTCAGTATGACTCTCTGCACACCAGCACTGAGACTCTTAATACTGGCTACATCAGCCCCAGACACAGGTACATGTACATTTTCTTTTAGTCCGGCTTTGTGTGATAGAGAAGTACAGTTGGCATAGCTATGTACAGTGGTTATAACTCTTACATTGTGAATGCATCTTGTACTGTTTGTACTACCTACGCTTTAACTTACATCATGAAGCACACTTTGCACACATCAGGGACAAGAGGGGCAGCTCTCATTAGTGAGTGTGTATGCACATGGAGGAGCAGGAAGGTCCCAGAACAGAGCAGGTTCAGTCAGGACCACTGACCAGGCTCTCAGTAGGAAGCGGTCTTAGTCTGTTCACAAGTATCACATGTTCTCTGATCTGTCTGTAATCAATCAATCAATCAATGATTAATTTTTCCTGGCGAAGATCATATGGTGTTCATCTGCACTGAGATGAGCGGAGGTACAGAGCCCTTTTGGGAACAAAAAGCCAACTGTGTGGTCCTACAGTTAGTGTTAGTGACGGGTCAGAGGACAGGTCCAGTTGTTTGACATCAGCAGTTTGCAGTGATGTGATTGGTCAAATGAGAAACAGTTTCCTCAGAGCTCCAGCAGAGAAACCCATCTGCTTCAATCACAACTCACCATCATTAAACCGCCACAGCACAGTTTTCTGCAGCCACATCAAAAAAAAAAAAAAAAAAGAAAAAAAAAAACCTTTTGGTCTGCCACTTTTTAGGTTTTAACTTTGATATTTTTTCAGCTCCACTGATAGAAAGCTCAGAAAATCAAGATGCTAAAAGAGCTCTTTCCTTTCATGATTTAAAACCGGCTGGACCTGTTTAATTCCAACAGTCAGCTGCTAAACAATAAAGTAATGGTTATGTGAGATGACTGCAGTGACCTGATCCAGGTTCAGGTCTGATGTGGACCCCCATTAAGGGACTCTGAATTAAACATTTGCACAGCTGCAGGGACACATCTGAACTCAGTGACGCTCAGCAGGACGCCACCGAACTGAGCAGCAGAAAACCCAATATGACAGGGCGACGCGAACACACACCACACACTGACCGCCACCTGCAGGGGAGGGGCCAGAGGGCCAACCAATCAGAATCCACCACTGCTGCCACCCTTCTTCCTCCCTTAGCAGAGTCAGATGAGCCGTGTTAATGTCAGAAACTGGACATGGAGTGACCGCTTGCAATCAGACAACAACCAAAAGACAAAACCCACTACAGAAAGAAAAAACACCACAAAATACAAAGAAAAACAACACAAAGGCAAAACTCAACCCAAAGAAGCAAAACTCAACCACATGGAGGCAAAAACAGGATTCAAAGAGACAA
>VUQS01020456.1:4537-20505 GCA_015108495.1 Heterochromis multidens
TTGGCATTGGTAAAAAAAAAAAAAAAAAAAGATACATTACTGCCCACGGCTGATATAGTAAAAAAATGTGTGCACTAAGTTTTGCACTTGTTTTTTTATATTCTCTACAGTGTCTACATTCTGTACATGCTGATTAATTCTATTTTATTTTATTTATATAAAGCTCACAAAAAAGTTATCTAAAAGCTTTTTATTTCCTAAGATAAACACCCCACAATATTAGAGAGAAACCCCCAACAAACAGACCCCCATGAGCAGCATTTGGTGATTGTATGGAGGAAGAACACCCTTGAAATAGTTAATAGAGACTTCCAGCAGCACCAGGCTCAGAGAAGGCGCAGCCATCTGCCACAACTGGTTAGTGAGTGAGGGGAAAGAGAAAGGAGAAGCACAGAGAAACCACCACCAACATGCAGGACAAAACAAACTACAGGGGAGAGTAGACAAAAGTTAATGACATGCAGTAGTGGCATTTAAAGAGGTACGTGGAGGAGAATTGCTCAGTGCATTGTGGGAATTCCCCCAGCAGTCTGAATGTATAGCAGCACAACTAACGGATGGTTTAGGATCACCTGAGCCAGCACTAACTATAAGCTTTATCAAAAACGTAAAGTTTAAAGTCTAATCTTAAAAGTAGAGAGGGTCTCCTGAATCCAGACTGGGAGCTGGTTTCAAAGGAGAGGCACCAGATAGCTGAAGGCTCTGCCTCCCATTTTACTTTTGGAATCGCAAGTAAGTCTGCAGTCAGAGAAGTGCTCCATGATGCTATGAAGTTTTTAAGATATGACAGGGCCTGATCATTCAGGACTTTGTATGTGAAATATTAAGCTAACCCTGGTTCCAGGGCAAAAGCACAGAATACATATAAAGATGGCCAATGTGTCACCACTCCCACTGTACAAAACATGCCACAAGTGGACTGTTGTCTTGTGCTGGTGATATTTGCAACCAGAGTGAGTGCAGTAGTGATCAGAGGATGAGACGTGGTATTGATGGTTGCCTACTGCTGTGTCCAAATGAGAGAACATACACTACTATATTCCTGGCAAACGGTTTCAGGGCTTTTAACTACACTCAGGGTTATCTCCATGACAAGTTTATTAACTTTCAATGGCTGACATTTTTAAGCACACTGTTATAAAATGTGCACTGACATCATCACTGTGAGTTCATTACAGGTGAACTTTCATGAGCTCTTCCAGAAGTTAAGGTCACCCCAGAAGTTAAGGTCATCCACACTGTGCTGAACACAAAACCTGATTAAAAAGTGTGTCAGGAATATTAGTCAACCAGTGTAATGAGACAATAATGGTTTACTCTGGAGACCTTCCAACAGGAGTGTAATGGAAATTTGAGAACACTCAACAGAAGGGCTTTTTCTGCCCATATAAACGGAGGAAAATACATTCAACTACAAAACGTGGCTGAAAGACTATCAAGTGGCCCAGAGCCTTTGACTGAGCTTTGTCTAAAGACTTTTCAGTGGGCTCTGAGTTTTACATTTTTAGATGTGAAACTAAAAACCCAGAATAATTAGCACCAGCCTGAATATCATAATCACATCCTTTACACTGTAAAACACATTTTAAGAGAAAATCCACCAAAGAACACAACCAAATTATTAGCTATGTAGCTTCAAATATCCTTTCTAAGCAGAACAGGATGTATGGATGTATGGATGGATGGATGGATGGATGGATGGATGGATGGATAAACTGCCTACTCCAGAGTTAGACCAATAAACCTGTGAGTCCTTTATCTTGGTTTGTAGTAACATTTGGAGATATGTCATACTGGTATGTCAATTGATAAGTAACAAGATTTTTACCCCTTTTCTGATGACAAAGTGCTGGAAGTTACTCCACTTGCTGCTAGTTATAGGTTCTCAAACCTGTCAAAATGTTGAATGGTACTCAAAAGACACCAAGACAGAACTGGCTGTGCACCAGCACCTGCACAATGCTGGGAAAAGGGTAATTGTGCTACACAAATGCCTCACCTAAATAGTGCCTCACCTAAATAGTGCCTCACCAGGTGAGGCATTAAAAAAAATTAGCTTTAAAGCTTTTTGTTGTTTTCAGATAATTTTTTGTTAGATCCTAATGTTATCAAGAGTTGTTCTTCTCACATGAAGCACAGAGCAGAGGTAGTCCACTTCACATGCGTTGTCACTGCTGTTAATGTGAGGATGCTGTCTGTGCAGAGCGTGCAGAACTTAGGATTCACCTAACTACTACCTGTGTTATTCTCACGTTGGTGCAAATCGGCACAATTGGACATCACATGGACTTTGTACTAGAGAACTGCCTGGTTAAAGACCACATACAACCACACTGAGTATTTGCATTCTCACATGCATCTCTGTCAGGTATTTTCTAGGAAAGTTTAGGGCTGTAATCCACTGCTGAAAATGACTTACTAGAAACACTTTCACCACTGCATACAGACACTAGTTAGTTGGTCAAGCTAATCATGTTCCTTCAGTTAGTGTAAGTGGACTGAGGTTGTCAATGTCGAGTTCTTTTTAAATATTTGATAGTTCTCCAAAGATTATAACTTCCTGGGTTGAATACCACACTAAAATGACTTTAGAGTAACTACATATTCAACCACATAAGTTATTTAATGTATTTAACCTGCATTTAAGCAGCACCAGCAGGCCAAAACCCATTCCAATTCCACTTTCAGAACTATAAATCTGTGCATTCATGGAGCTGCAGTCTCCCAGCACTATCACGCTGCCTCTGAGCTGTGTACTCCTGTTGATTTCACAATAAGACTCCTTTACCCTGAACAAACTTATTTCGAGACTCGCTGTTCACATAACTTTGCTTTTTGGTAATCAGTTGTGTGAATGAGTAGCAGGCTGTGTGTGAAAGGCTTTGAAACGCACACGCTCACGGGCAAGAAAAATCTGTCATGACAGTGAGTCAACTGTGACTAATTACAG
The DNA here is from genome assembly GCA_015108495.1 of Heterochromis multidens. Taxonomy (NCBI): domain Eukaryota; kingdom Metazoa; phylum Chordata; class Actinopteri; order Cichliformes; family Cichlidae; genus Heterochromis; species Heterochromis multidens. The sequence continues at coordinate 7,488 of VUQS01020456.1, forward strand.
GCCCTGCAGCTCCACGCCCTGCCTCCTCACAGAGCTGCAAGTTTCTGCGTTCAAGAAATGCAACAACATAACAAGCTGCTGAGGAATTTTGCCTGTGAGTCTCAGAAAGCCTCTGTTAGTCTCCTGAATGCCTTATTTACACGACACAGTTATGTACTCAAACTTATATGCTGCGAGCTGTGAGTACATATCTAATGTCAATATTGTTCTTTGTGTCCCTGGAAGTTGTGTTAGGCCAAAGGTTGTTGTGCCTAATAATGTTTAATGGGAACAAAGAGAGAGCATAGTGTTAGACTGGGGTATGTGAAGGTCAGTGTATTGATACTAGAGATGTAAACAGCATGTATTTTGTTTTTTTATTTCATACCAAAATAAGGCATCTTTAACCTCATATGAACAGGGTTTCTATATCTCAGGGAGGTGCGGAGTTTTTAGTATTAATATTCCTGGTCAGTGATTTTATTCCAGTCTACTACCAGTCTAGTGATAAGTGCCGTCTAATTTATTTCCTGTGTTTTAATAAACTTGGACTCTTGGGTTTTGGACTCCACCAGAGCAGGTTTGCATGATTTAGAGTTTAATATATTCTTTATGTATCTTCAATTTACCCTCTGTCTGAAACAAGCCATTAAGCTCTTCTTCCCTCTCCCTTTAAGCCAACTTTCTTCTGATTGGTCGCCCCTCACAAACAGAAGGTGGGTGGGGCTTCTGTCCTCACAGCTAGGGCTATGTTCCTGAGAAGACCACAATATGGCTATCCTCTCTTTTAGTATATATGTGGCATATATGACAAACTTTCCATAATTTGGTTGATGATTTGCATATGTGCATTTGCATTTATGCTTTGGTGTGTCCAGCAAAATGTTCATGTATGCATTTTCCAATTTTCTGTCATATACTATAGTATCACAGTGCTGGATGCTCATATTAAAAATGGCTGACATTTCAAATAATGAGATCCGTGAGTGTACCAGTAATCCCTGTGAGCCAAAAGCTCAGGTTACAGACTGCTCTAAACACTGTTTCAGACAGCTTTTTCTACTCTTGGCTCTGTATGATGTCAGTGAGAGTGGATATCCCTAATATGGTCATCAAAGGCACAGCAGCACCACCCAGATGCTAGTGTGGATAAATAAGCTGATATTCTTTACACTGTGGTCTTAAAACTGTCCCTGTTGGTTGGCCTGCCATGTTTATTCACATAAATTCATGACTAATTTGCTCTCAGCCTCTGTGTTTCATAATCACTGATTTAAATCCCAAAATTGCCTATTGCTGTTCAGGACAAACATGAAGTTGATGTTGAAGAGCTGGATTTTTAGTCATTTTAACTAGGTTTTCTTACTGAAACAGAACCTTAGCCTTAGATGTTAAAAAAAAAATATCTGACAGATGCTCAGGCTATTAAACCTACAGCTCTAAGTACTCTTAGGTCACAAGATGCAGACTACCTTCACAGAGCTTCACCATTATGCAACGACTTACCTGTAAAGTATACAGAGCCTTTCATGGATTTATACTTTGATTCAGTGACCCCACAGATGTCTAAAAGCTAGCCAGAATAACAAATTGTTTTCCTGGACTGGAACCAATTTTTAAATCCAGCATTTTTAAAATGATGGTTTCACCCCAAGCAAACACTATCATTCTAGGGAGAAGGAAGACTTTTGACTCACAAAAACAGATCAAACTTGAGCTGCTGTAACCCCAAATTACATTATCTCTGTGACTAATCATAATCTAGCCTAAACTTCTATTGATAATATCAAAACCATGATGCCTTGGGGCATTCAGCAAGAACCCTGTCCCTGTTAGGATTTAAACACAGTCTCAGTGTGTAGATCTGGTGTTGCAACACACTGTTTTACTGCCATGTCTCAGTAGGAGGTACTGGGATATGACCTGGCATATAGACAGAGGGCATGTCATCTCAGTCCATCCAACAGAGTTGCTGTCACTCTGTCTTTCGCTTAAAAAAAAACAAAAAAAAAACCACCCACTCTTTAATTATGAGCAGGGCAGACAAATACCTTCTCACGCAGGCACAAACACATAGAAAGGCTTTTTTAGAAGGATTTTGTCTCTGGAGTTCCATTCAGACTAGCAGACAAGTTCAAGATGTCTACCGGTGCAGCCTTGCCCCCCTTCTGTTCAGTTTAGGAAACAACAAACAATGCGGTTGCTATGGCCTCATCTGAGTGCCCCGAGAGAGACCGCATGTCAGCAGCAGTTTAGACAGCCAACGGCCAAGCTGCAGACAGTTCACTGAGGTGGTTCACTGGCCTCGTTACACCTCTTTTTGCAAACAAACATGGAGATACTGCAATCAGTGTGCTCTGTTCCTCCTGGAGGACACACGGATTAGAGATAGCCCAAGAGCATTTACACCACCTCTTCTACCGATAATCACACTCATGAAATAGCTTCAGCCAGTTTCCTGACATGTCTGAAGATCCTCAGTAAAAATTCACCCACTGAAAACATCAAATCTATGCTTAATTCTGTAATCACACGTTTTACGGTAATTATTGATGAATCTCTATATGGTTCTCTGGAATGAATAATTAGTTAATAAAGTAATGAAAAGCCTGACACGGTCTTCTTAAGCCCAGTGTGACTATTTCAAATCCAATTAACAGTCCAAACTGAAACAAAATCTATTAAATTAAATAAGCGAAATATTTGTCCTTGTACAAATTAAACAATGAATAACATTCACAATTATTCAGCTCACTCTTTCAGGTCTTCAAAGAGATCACTTCTTAAAAATGCATATCTACACAAACGCTGCTACAGTGACGCTGGATAAGCTCTGGGGACTCAGTGCCTTGTTCAAGGGCACCTAGTGCAGATGTAGGGCACTGTAGGAATAAATTCTGGCGAGCTTCCAGCAGGCCACAGGCCTTGGTGCCTTCACTGAACCTCTAAAAGTTATTACTGGTCATTTAGTGGTTACCTCCATTCTACACGCCTGCACGTACCAAACAATTCCTTTGAAACAAGTCTTTGATTTGTATAAATACAAATGACTCAACTAATTAGTTCATTTATCACAAAAATACAGTGCGTCTGTCAGGTCTTCCCTAGAGAGAAAAATGTTCTGCTTTGGCTTCTGAAAACTTTTACATGACTTTTTTCTCTGTTTTATAGTTACCCTGTGTGGTCTAACTTCTCATTAATGCCATCATTAACCCCTAGCTATCACAGTATGTGATTTTTGGCCTTTGAAAACTATTCAACTGTAAAATGAATCTAAGGTCATCAATAAGAAAAGTGTATAAACCCTAATCAGCTGAAGCAGTGTATCAATAAGCTCTTTTCAAATGACCACTAAGTAACAGTAGATTCCTGGTGATGTACAGTCCTGACTTACCAGTCTCTCCATCTCCTGCTCTCGAAGCCTCTCCTCTCTCTGTCGTCGGTGGTATTCCAGCAGATCGTCCTCGTTGTCGCTGATCTCTGTGATGCTGTTCTTCCTCTCCCTCATACCAGGGTGTGGTCTCCCTGTGGACATCTTTCTGTGGGTCCTCGGGCTGGCTACGGGAGAGGAGCCGGGCAGGGAGCCCAGACTGTAAGCAGGCGACAAGGAATTCCCAAAGCTTGCCTTCCGTACCCCCGCACCCCCAACACTGCCCTCCGTCAAGAAAGAGGTAGGTGATGGACTGCGAGCTCGGATTCCTCTGCTGCAAGTCTGCTCCTCTGATGAGGATCCAGTCTTATGCCGAAGTCTGGGACTCTCTGGGACAAGCTTGCCCAGATTTGAGGGGCTGTCTGGAGTCCTCAAAGTGGTGACTGTCCCTGGAAGTGCCCCTGGGAGAACTGGAACCCCTCTACGAGCCAAGGAGGGACTTAAAGGTGGCAACTCCCTCATACTGCTGCTCCCTCCACTGCCTCCATTCAGCTCCATGTTCCTCCTGGCTAAGCGAGGGCTTTCTGGGGGTTGCAATGAGCGCGGATGCTGCTGGAGGGGTGATCCTTGGATTATGTGGACGATGGGGTCCAGGGGAGGCTGGAACGCTCTGGTGGGTTGGGAAAGCTGCCTAGAGGGGCTGGAAGTAAGAGAGCGATCAGCTAGAGGGGTCTGCTCTCTGAAGGGGCTGGCAGGTCTTTCTTGGAGCACTGTCGCAGTCTTGGTCCTGGGGCTGGAAGGCGATGGGGATGGGGATGAACAGCTAGGAAACTTGGGTGTGAGCCTGGGGCTACTTGGCACAGCGTTTCTACTACTAAGAGATTCACTGGAGGACAGAAGGGGGGTCTGTCGAGGGCTCTCAGACCCATCTTGGCCTAGTCCTCTGTGGCTTGGCTTGGGGTTTGGAGGAGCCTCTGTTAAGACCTTTCTCTGCAGCCTGGGGCTTTCCTGAACCTTTTGCCTCACCCCACTGCTGCTGAAGTTAGGCAGTATGGTCCGTGGCTGGGGTACAGGCGGAGGCTGGGCGGTGAAGTTGTAGCTAGAGGAGCGTACAGGCACTGGTGGCAGAGAGCAACTCTGGTCCTGGGGGCCTCCACTAGGAGATGGGCTGGTAAAACTTCCACTGCTAGCTGCAGAGGGGGAGGAGAGTGGGGAGAAAGGAGGGGATGTGTTCTCATAGCTGGATCCCACAGACATGGCCCCAGGGCTGGTAGGAGGGGACAACAGATACCGGCCCCCTCCATTGACCATGGGGGACAGAGGGCAGTGAGCTATAGACTGGCCTCCAGGAGGCTTTTTGGCCTCCGATGAAGAAGGCTGGGGGTCATCCATTACTAGGGAATCCATGATCTCCTGGAGGTCCCTCTCAATAGAGCTAACGATAGCACTGTGCTCGGATTGGACTTTCTCTCCAGGAGCTGGGGGACACTGGTTTGGACTGGCCTGGTGATTCCCATTGACCAAGCTCTCTGTGTCTAAAGGAGAAGAAGACAGAAAATAACCAGCATCAGATACCGGTATTAAAACAGAATAACAACACTAAGAGTCAACAATATTCTCCACCTGAATAATTCAACAAGTTCTACCCTGTGGCCCAAGTCAGTAAATATCATACAGAGAAAATATTTGCAGTGGAGCAGTATGCAGTGATGGCCTTTTCATAAGTCAAAACAAAAGCAACAAATACAGAGACTGTTAGACTGTTTTCAAAATGAGTTTAGGAATGCAACACAAATCATGGCACGCCAGGGGTCCAGGTGCTGAGGATCTTTCAACTCAAAGGCTGGCTGTGACATCGCAAATCAACATCAGCTAACATGATACTGCTCTGGTCAATGACAGTGTTTCCCACATAAACAGACTGTATTTTTCATGGTAGGAAGGCAGGAAGAAAGAAGGCATGCTCTCACTTCCAATACACTTATCTATCTCTATATCTATCCATCTATATCTAAAAAAGACAACAGAAAAAGCAGAGCAATAATCAGCTGCTTGTCCAGTAAGTTTCCAGACTTCAAACTTCACTGTTTTAAACTGCATATGGCAACGCTATTCCCCAGTCTGCTCTAGAGCCTCTGTGAGCTACGGTTCAGCAGCACCAGCTCTTTATATGCTTTGGGTTCTGGTTAGAATTGCCCTCAAGCTTGCAGTGGGTTTTTCCAGGCAGAACAAGGACTACTGTAACCCGTGGCAGTCTGGGTCTCTCCGACTCAGAGAAGCAAGAGACTGGAGACGGCTGAATGACCGCAAAGATCACTACAACAGCAACCTGACCAGCCTGACAGTAGGGAAGCATGAGACAGGAAGGACTGAAGCTAGCCGGTTAATAGCCACTGAACTTTTAAAATAAATATGGAAGACTCCCCAACAGCAAACCAATCACATTCAATCATGTCACTGCCTTAGATGGATTAAAAAAAAATAAAATCTGTAAACATCTAAACATCTCTATTGTTAGGTGGCCTAACCAGCTTAGGTGGTGGTAAAGTCTCTGTGGGAAACACACTGCATGTGCTAGCCCAACACCAACAATAGTGAATCTTTTAGAGTCAAGAGCTTAATCAGAGTTTTCCTTTACCTAAGCGTTTTAATACAACTACCTTCAATAACTATGAGAGTAACGCACTGGATCATCTATGGATTGATTGCAGACAGGTTTAATGCAAATCTGCTGGATGACTCCTTTCCCCTTAATAACACAAGAAGTCAAACAGAAGACAACGCAAGCAGCACTACAGTGGAGTGACACGGTTTTCCTTTCAGGGCCACACCTTTAGCCCTGATGACCTTTTCATGACTTTCCATGCTTAATTTGGGGTTGTTTCACAACTACACAGTGTTCTTTCTTTCCTTAGTTGGATAAAGCTGAGTTTCTGTGCAGAAAACATCTAAGGAGTCTGAGCCCCTCCCCACTCTTCGCAGTCACACTGAAATTAAACAATTTTAAAAAACGTACTGTCAGACTTCCTCACCTCCCCAGAGAATTTCACAAATTCCCCAATTTCAACCTGTTATTTGAGATGTGTTCAATAGCAACATTTAATCCCCGTTTTCCTGCCTGGTGTAGAAGACAGGTAAGTACAAGGCCAGAGGAGGGATTAGCGTTGAGGAAACAAGGAGGGAAGGCCACAGATGAGAAGATGAACAGACAGACGGCACAGGCTAGGGATGAGGAGAAAATGTGCCTACATAACCCAATTACTGTATGGCCCGAAAGCAAATATAGGATACAGGCCAGGTAATCTAATCTTGACCATCTTCCTCTAATGTCAGCACAGTAGATTATAACAGAAACATACAGCCACGTGCGAGTCTCACCAGCAGGGAACACTCCACAGATCAGGTTTTTATTAATGTGAAATGAAATCTGTTCAAAGTGACTTGTCATTTGAAATGAGGATAATTGCAAGGCAGAGTCATCAGTGCAAACACAGAGAGGTAATAAAACAGGAGAGGGACAGAGCTGTCATGTCTGACAGGGATGCTGAGAGATGGAGCAGATGAACATAAGAAAATAAAAGTCAGTTTTGTGTCTTAGTAAACATGATGTCAGAGGCAAATCCCACGAGTAAAAGTGCTCTAAAATATAGAAGCTTCACAAATAATGCATTAGCTGTGCCTGCTCAGCTGACGAGGGAGCAGCTCTGCCTGCTTTTTCTCTAATAACGCGAAGCTCTGCCCACGTGACAGCCTGACTACAATCTGAACGCATCTTCATGTAAATAACACAGCATTAAAGTATAAATGTTAGTGTCACATCGTTTCTCACAGATTCTTATGTGAGTAAAAGACGAAGGAGGTGGGGGTGACAGGGATAAAAGCGACCGTTTGCTGAGGGAAAGCCCATGCAATGATGTCATTGGATACAGACTATCGCCTCGAGGACATCGTGCCAAACTTCATTTAAAAACTGGCAATTTAATGCTGACGTAGTTGCCTGTAAGATCGAGCGCTGGTTTTAACATGACAACATGATATTTTATTACACGTGAGATCCTCTGCATTTCGGCATCAATTCCATCATATGTAAGCGCTAACTAACAAACACACGTTTGGTTCATCTGCCATTCCCCATTTCTCCCCTCACATGAACGCCGTGTCATATTGTGACCAAAGAAAATAAGATTGTATTTCCTGAAAATCACACAGGCATGTTTATTGATCTGATATGAGCCGAATAAAGATTCAAAGTCACATTAATTGATTCGAATAGGTAACGCTGGTCTAAGAGGTGTGCACCTTCGTAGACAAGTACACGAACGTTAAACCGACATATTGTTAATGGAGTTTGGCGAGTGACCGGTTGGTATCACTTTTCTCAGGCGTTAAGCACTAGGGTTACTCACATGAAGGAATAAAACTGCGACCCGGTCAGTTTCAACGCGGTTCACCTGCTATATGACACACACATGAGGCCACGTCCTCCGGACAGCGCTGACAAAGCGGCTGTGACGGAGCCCCGCCGTGTCGGGCTCCACACACACCGAGGAGATATGCAGACTCAAAGCCGTGGTGATATTTCAGCCAGGGCTAGGGTGCTGGGCACCGGTGCTGACGGCCGAACCGCTGGCGTCAAGTTACATGAAATGTAACTTGGGTTTTCCGGTCCTGACTTTCAAAGTAAAGTCCACGGAAATGTGCTACTGCTGAGAACATTTATACTATTAAGGTCGATTTTAGCTGGATTTGACAAATGGCAACACTGCCCCCAGTTTTCTGAACGCCAATACACTACCTTAGAACTGCAACTTTACAAATAAACCCAGTTATGAAACAAAAGTAGCTCAGAACTCCTCATGACAGGGATTTATTTCATTTTGAAGGTAAATATGTATTACTTCCGGAGTCGTGGCTAACTTAACGAAGCTTTTCCTGCCCAAAGTGATGTGAACGACTGCGAGATTTACGGGCTGTTTTTGAGTGTCACGGCAGTAGATTTTATGGCTTGTCACCGTTATTTTTCTCTATATTGCAGATTTGGTCAGTTTTAGATGAGACAGAGGAAAAACCATCCACATATTAAAACAGTCTATATCAATATTAAAATGAAGGTTGGACATCCAGAGGCAGTAAGAGAATGATGTAGCTTATTAGTTCACCAAAAACAAGATGAGTCTAAAAAAGAATAACTTTAGGAAGAAAATGAAGAAAAGTAGTGAAAAATTTATTCAGTTCATCAAAATTATACATATTCCTATGCTTTGTGTGTGTGCGTCATAAGTCTGTCTGAATATCTTTCCACAGAAAAACACTTAAAGATTTAACTGATCTAGCATGGTGAAATATTAAAAGGAAAATTAGAGACGTTCTTCTGGGATGGAAATATGGGTTTGGACTGGTTTGGAAATGGAAAATAGGGGGCAGGAAATATGTGGTGGTTACCCTGTTAAATGGCAAAAAGATCCTCAGTTTGACGTGCAAAAAGTGCTTTATTAAAAAGCACTTGGTTTCATTTCATAATAGTGAAAAAAAAAACATAAGAGATTCAGCATATGGTAGTGCCAATCTACAACCACAACTGTATCCCCAACCTTCAGCTATGTCCTCAGAGCTGCTTTTCACAGACTGTCAAGCAGCCAAATAACTGGGAGATAAAGGCCTTTCACTGGGAAGAATACAGAAGGTAGGGGAACAGGGGACCAGAGAGGAAACACAGGCAGGGCGGGTGCAGAGATGGGAGACAGTATACTGGAACTGGGAGCTTTATAAATAGCCTCTGAAAAAAGATACTGTAACCCCAGCCTTCAGCCACTTTAAGGAAGCAGCTCAGGACCACAAAGCCGTCTGCCAGCCTTGCAGAGAGACACAGGAAGTGCCAGTCAGGAGGTAGGAGATGTAGGCTGGCTGGAGCTGGCTGGATGAAGATCTGGCAAAGCTCGCAGAAACTGAAAAAGACAGGTAAATGTGACCGGCACCACTGTGGTTTGTGACTCTTAATTGGTCTTCAGTGGAGATGTGAGAGTGTGTGGCTGTCTGTCTCTCTGTGTCTTACATAGAAACTGATGACATGTCCTCTTAGCCAGTGTCAACTGGGACAGGCTCCAACCCCCTCCAAACCTAGCTGGATAAACAGCTAAGAAAATGGAGCGATGAATGACAGAGTGCTGCAAAGTGCACAGAACTCTGGAGAGTAAAATTTCATGACATTTGATTTTGCAAGACAATCTTTACAAAGTGATGCAAGTTTTAGGATTTGTGAAGCAGATGTGCAACTGGCAAAAGTAAAGCGCTATTATTAGGCAATAAACAAATAATTTCACCATCACCACCACTAGGCTCCTGTGTTTGAGGTGATAACACTGAATGTCTCATTTAGCCACTTGATAACAAACACCTGGTCTGGGACACGTAATAGCTACAACAATCACAAGTGGGATATTAATGTCTGCTGTAGAAGAAAATGTGAAAATGTCCATAAAGCTTGTGTTAACAATAGACCTTATTTCAGGAATCTAACCGAAAACTCATTCAAAAACCCACTGACTGAACCAGAACTCACATCAGGGTTATAGGACTCATTCCTATGCTGCTATATGGGCATGTAAATGAATAAAAAGGTAGAGACATGAAAATCAGTACAGTTTAGTAGATTAATGTTTCAGGCTAGTGAGGAAGAAAAAGGTTTAATACTAACCATATGACATATATGGTAGTGTTAGGGAGATCAGAAGTCCTGGACCAGGTCTTTAGTGGTTTCTACTGTGTTTCTTCCATCTAAACATCATTCCGAGGCCAGATTTTCTTAAGTTTTGGTATTCAAAAAGGTAGTAAAATGGAGAGAAACAAACACTGTCTTGCAAGAGAGAGTATTGAGTTGTACTTTTTAATACAGTACAAGAGCTGGGCTAGAAAGATCCAGAAGAGATTTAAACCAGACTTTGAGATTTCTATCAGTAAATATCCTGTCAGTCATGTGTGTGTGTAAAATAGACTGTATATTAAAGACAAATGTAGCATCACACATTGTTAATGAGGTCCCATTGTGAGGCCTCAAGCTGAGCATTTTTGCATTGACCATTTTGGTGTTTTAAAGCAGTATGTGATGAGCAAAGAGTGGCACTGACGGTGAAACAAAGAGAAGCTGCACACTCATAGGCTAAAAGCTTGTCAATCACAAGGTCAACATAACCTCATTTGTCCTCCTTTTTTACTCTAATGAGACCATAATTTACAAAATGAACATCTTGCTGTGTGCAATGAGGCTTAAAACTAGCAACTTAGACCAGGAAACTGTTTACTCAGGTCACAAATCAAGTGAGAAGTATCTTGATGCATGCTCAATCATCCAGGTAAGGAAATCCCAGAAAGCTGATTCTGAGTTTTCAGCGGGAGAAGCGTTTCTTCACTTGGATGAGTGACGAAACATTTCCCCCACTGAAAACACTACATCCAGATGAACAGAATCAACTTTCTGGCAAGTGAGAAGTAGATTTATTTTCACCCCTGCTGTCCATCACAAAGAATGCAGGTTTAAGGAACTTACACAGTGGCTTCATTTTTCAAACCCAGAAGCTATGTCCATCTTTTGAATACAGTGTATGGTGTGGAGCCAGCTGTAAACCAGAGGAACTGTATATACTTTATGTGCTTCAGGGAACATAATATCTATGTTCGACATTGCCCCAGTGAAAATTTGTGTACCGTTTCAAAGATTCTGTTACAGCCTACCTTTTCTTGGTCTATCAACAGTTTTACTTTATCTAAGTGCTGCACCATTAACCTCTTTCAAGACAGTTGCTCCAAGGTATTTTGAAAAGTGGAAGTGACTAAAGTTTGTTGACTCTAGAGCACAAACTGCCTACATACATCGTAGGGATTCAGCCTCAGCATGCGTACTGCATACTAGAAACTGACATTGCTTTATTTGGACACAAAACTGAAAAATGTACCACTTGCAGGTTTGGCTTCATAATTGCCTCGAGTTCACACACAGATAACAAGTGCCACTTTCAAGTCTTTGCAAGCTGATATGACAGATTTGCCCAGTTTATCATGGGAGTGGTATAAGCAGTCTTCATCTGAACACAACTCAGGAACGTGTAATTGGTACGTTTCTAAACAACGGAAGGCTTTCATTAGCGGATCAGGAAGTCCAGAACAGCCAGCAAGCCTGTGTGCTATACTTATCCCCTGGTGGCATGCAGCGTCAACAGTGGGAGGAGGGTGGGGGGGCAAAATGCTGTAACAGTTCCCTGGAAGTACAGCTTGCCAAGAGAAGGTACACTTACAGCTGTGAACATGCCAGGAGGAAGACACACACACACACACACACACACACACACACACACACACACACACACACATACAAACACACACAGACACTCAAGCAAGCTGAAAAGTTTGCCTGGAGACGCAGAGGAATGAGATGCTCATAAAACATGCATGGTGTGAACTCCAGCACCAGGTCCCAGCTGGGCACCATTCAGGCTCCGGGGTTCAGTGGGTGCTGAATTTTAAAGGCTCAAAGTGACAACAAAGAGTCTGATAACAGAGCTACAAACAGGAATTCTGATCAATCTATGACTTTGTTTAATGCATTTTTTTTTTTTTTTTAAATTACATTTTTTGAAAATGTCTTTTTAATGTAATATTGCCTCATTTAGGAGCTGAAAAATGATTGAAAGCAGCTGACAGTTCTTTAAGAGAAAAAGTAATCGAAAAACCAACAAGCGATATATAAAAACATACAAAGGAAAGTTGCCAGCCCAGGACTGTTTTCTTCTGCTACACTTCCTCCACCCTTGCCAGGATATAAAAAAAGGGGGAAAATGCCTGGAGTTTACTGGTGTACAAACAGCCACCTGTAAAATACCCTGCTCCACCTCCACCACCAGCCTGTTAACAATCTAGCCCTTTCATCCATGCATTCCAAGCTGAAAATGGAACTTCGTCGGGGAAATGATATTTTGTAGGTCTTTTTATTTACTGGACAAATGGTCAGTTTTGGTTTATTTCACACTGACTTGTGCTTGAAAGGAAAAAGTGCCATGAGGTGTAGAGTTAGCACTCCTGAAGGATAGTAGATAGAAAATACTACAAATGTATGTGGATAACACAATAACAGCATGCATATGAGCACCATACAGTACCTGCACATAGTCTATAGTCCCCGGTGGAGACACGTCCTCCTTGGGGCATCATACTCTTCATCCTGAAGGCTTCCTCAGGGTGGTTGAAGCGAAAGAAGGCTGATTGGCCAAAACACAGCATACAGCCTGGAAAGAAGCACATTTATTTTATTTTATTTTTCCTTGGTTTTAATGGCGCCTTGGTTTTAACGGCGTATGTAACATACTCTTACAGCCAGAAGGTGGCAGTAATGCACCTGGAAGCTGTTTATAATAGAAGGGCATGTTTCAAACTACCATATGCCAATAAAAACATTTCATGGTGTGGTGAGATTAGTCTACAAACAGGAAAAATGTTAAATGTTGAAAGTTACTGCCATCAGAAACTTTAAAAAATAAAAAATAAAAATAAACAAAAAACAAAGAGAAACCCAACGCAAACTCCGCCAGGTAAAGCTAGCAAGTCACAAGTCTGCCACAACTACGTAGAGTTACTTGAGAGTGTGTGTGTGTGTGTGTGTGTGTGTGTGTGTGGGGGGGG
>VUQS01020457.1:7528-18752 GCA_015108495.1 Heterochromis multidens
TAGGAAAAAGGGGGGGGGGGGGGGGGGGGAAAAAAATAAAAAAAAAAAAAAAAAAAAAGCCTCAGCGATCAGTCGGAGGTGTGAGAGCAAGGCGCAGCAGGGCAGGAAAAGACGCGCACACGTGGAGGAGCAAACCGAGCGCTTAAATAAGTGGCCTACCTAACTCACTGTTGTCTGTTTGGGAGAGTGCAGGGATAAGGCAATGTTACTGGAAGAGCCATATAGGTGAGGAGCGCAAGCAGAGTAAAGGGGCGTTTTTTTTTAGTTTTTTTTTATTATATTCTGTCATTGATTTAAAAAGTAAGAGCAGAGGGAGGAAAAGTGGGCACACGGTGAGAGAAGATTATGGAAAACCCCTGGAGGAGGAGGAGGATGCAGGCGGTGAGATGGAAGTGGAACTCGTTGCTGCTCTGTTTATTCACCGGTGAGTTTCTGTTTAATTATTTTATGCACTTTCACGAGCAGGATAGATGTCCGAGTGCCCTTTAAGTTGGCTTTAGTGGCTCCTCTGGCCTTACAAATAAGCTACTGCAGTGAAACTGTAGGAAGTCAAGGAAACAATATTTAATACAGAAGCACATTTTGGGATTTAGAAAGATCGTTCAAATCAGACACAGTCAAGACCTAAAAACTACTAGAAACTTTTCTTCTGAGTAAAGTCTTCCTTACAGTGCTGCTGTGGATGGGGGCAGGGGAGAGGACCGACTGGAGGGGTTGGTGTATGTATTTGAGAGTGAGAGAGAGCAAGAAAGAAAAGGGGTGGGGGGTGAAGGACATGGTGCCATTGTCTCCCAGCGTGTGGAGAGACAGGAGCCAGGACCTCAGAGGGACCACCCAGACTGAGCACACCAGAGGTCTGCAAGTGGGACCTCCTATTGACTTGACATGGAAGTATTTTATTCAGGGAGGTAGCGTGAAATTAAAAGGATGTGTCACCGCCATACAGAAAACATCCATCAAAACTTTGAGCTCTAACAACAGGAAAAAAAAAGGCTTAACTGATGTTGAAATCCAGACTTTCATTGCACCCCCCCCATTTTATTATCAAGTTCTTTATGTCATACCTCCACCTGTAGTAATGAAAAGCCATCACTCTCTCATCTACGTTCTCTGCCTCCATTTGAACCCATGCGTGGAAATATGTGCACATATCCCCTCGGGCAAACACAATTTGAGTGTGAGTGATTGCTGAGAAAAAGCAGAGCGGCGTATGCGCACATGCTTGTTTTCTTTTCTTGCAGCGTCCTTCATCTCATTTGCGTCCCCAGCTCGCTCTCGATTGTGGAAGACTCCCAACCTTCTATGCGAAAACGCAAATATCGCAGAGAGCCTTCGGGATGAAAAGGGCTCGTGTCGTGGCAGCAGGTTCAGACGAGTACACAGAGAGGCACAGCTGTGTGCACAATGCTGGGGGGGGAGAGTGGTGTTAACAAACCACATTAGTCAAACACACACACTAAAGAGATCCTGCCAATGTCACTCACTCAAATCAGTGTAAAATTATCATTCTGGATCGTAAATTGCGTCGGTGCACAAGCAGCAAAGCTCTGAAATCATCTTAATTTGATCCCCCCACACAAACACTTGTCCCTCGTTCTGTATCTTATTCTAATGATCTCCCACTCAAAGAGTAATTAATTCAGTTGGTGGATTGCTGAGACTCACGATCATGTGCCAATTCGAGAGTGCACGATCTTAAGCACTCTTAAGAGCTTGGAAAAAGAAGGCTACTGGAAACCTTTAAGTTTGTGAAGATGTTTCACCTCTCATCCAAGAGGCTTCTTCAGTTCTTAAAAAAAAAAAAAAGGTGGAGAGACCCAGTTATTTAAACCCTAGTGTGGGTTGTTCCCTTTGGAGGTGATTGTTGACCCACTATTGATCAGGTGCGTCATCACATCACAAGACTACCATGACCTGGATAACTGAGAACCTCCACAGATCTTGAGAACTCTTAAAAGTAGCCTAGACAAGCTCTCAGGGAGCACTCCAGCAATGTGGCTTTTCTCAAAGCTGAGGGGCTCGTGGCAAATACATCCTTAAAGGAATGGCTAAAAATTGAATTTCAGAGGTTGAAACATCATGACTTTTAAGTTTTTGGTGAGGGCTAGAAACACTGGAGCCTACGCTTCCCATAATGCAGTCCATGCTTTATGCTTCATTTGCAACAAATGCGTTCTTTGCAGTCTCTGAGTCAGAGCCTGATGGGCCGCAGAGATTTCTGTTTTGGGGAAAACTGGGTTGTATCGAAACAACTGTTTTCACATCACTGAGTCTGAACAAACAGCTGAGAAAAAAAAAATGGTTTGCAAATGACTCAAGTGTGTGAAAGCTCTACTGCTAGGCAGTCGATGTCATGGCAGCCTTGACAGGAGAAACTGATAAGCTAGGAGCCTACTATTCTAATTAATTGGATTGTTTGGTGCTTGTTCTCAAGTCTCTTGTTCTAGTGCAGAGCCAGTTCTGCATTAGTTCCTTTTAAAAACCATCCCACATTTCATCAATTCTGAGAACTGAGCCTTGTGTCCCTAGTGTTGCGTTGCTTAGTTTTGCACACCTGTACACATGCTGCACAATGGAACGCAGCATTAGAAGAAGCTTGTGTAACTTTAGTGGGAAGAAACTCATGTTGGACTGAAAATGCATCTGTGAATCAGCTGTGAGTTTCTTGCAGCTGACCTTCCCATAGAAACTCACATTAGCTGTTCCATCTGTTTTTTTATATTGCACAATATAGGTCATTAACATGAAATAAAGACTAACACAATACAAAAGTAGTTCCAGTTCCAGATTAGGTGCCAGATTACACCCAGCATCATGTCTGACTTATGCCCTTATGTCGCCCCCCCCCCCCAAAAGGCTGGGTTATAAGCCCATGAAATCACCTTAACCGTAAAAATATGCGAAGTGTCTAACCATGATCTAAATTGAATATTACTGTCACGTCACATGAAAAGTGTTGTTTTTTTATATGCTGTGTCACAGATTTGTCTGTCATCCACTGATCAGCCTACAGTGTTTGATTTAGCCGGTGGGACACGTGGGCTGTTTTGTCGCCTCAGTCAGCCTGCATGTGGAAAAATAAACTGTGCACGTCTAGTTTTAATGGTGAGATGCTGAACAGAGTGTGGCCTTCGTGTTTTATGCGATTGGGAGGCTCTCCTTTGAAGGCATTTGTAATTGTGACATTTTTCTTTGAAATCAAAGATTGAATTAAAATATTCTTTTTGAGTATCAGAGCACTGACTCACTGCCTGTCCCTGCTGGCTGATATTAAGAAATGTAGGGTTTGCTGGGTGTATTGAAACAAAAACCCAGGGTTCCTCTGTGAGTTGATGGGGGGAGATATAAATATATGTTTTTCATTTTCTTTTCCCCAATGCTCCACAGGTGTCGATGGCTTCTTTTTAACACAGGCAGTCCCTTTAAATCTGTCTTGAAATGTATAAATAGAAGCTGCCAGTTGGAGGTTGTGTGCTTAGAGTTTAGTTCATAAGAGGTTTCATTATAGTGTTGAAGTTTTTTTTTTTTTTTCTTTTTCATGAAGGGAAAGAATAAAAAATGTTGCCAAGACCTGACTGGAGAGTTTCTTTAATAAGTTTTTGA
This sequence comes from Heterochromis multidens, assembly GCA_015108495.1. Classification (NCBI taxonomy): domain Eukaryota; kingdom Metazoa; phylum Chordata; class Actinopteri; order Cichliformes; family Cichlidae; genus Heterochromis; species Heterochromis multidens. The sequence goes on from VUQS01020457.1 coordinate 11,132, forward strand.
GGTGTAACACCTTGAGAATGCTCTGTGAAATTTTATTTTCCAACATTTCATCGAAGAGACTGTCTCACAGACTTCACTCTTCTGTCCACCAGTGCATTAGCAGTCTCTAAAGAGTGTGTGTGTGTGTGTGTGTGTGTGTGTGTGTGTGTGTGTGTGTTACAGGTGGTAGTGAGGCCCAGTGTGAGGGCTGTGTAGAATACTGCTGCGATGGGTCGCCACCTTTCTGCTGCTCCTACTACGCCTATGTGGGAGATGTCCTCTCGTAAGTCAACGCACACACACAGCAAGCAATGCAAAGATATTAAAGACAGAGCTTTTGTTGCATGTCTTTCTCAAGTTTTAAGGTACTGTTCTCTGTAAAGGCAAAAATATCTAGTGTTAAGACTGCAACGCTGTCTGCCATCACCCTTTCCTTTTTGTGTCTAAATATAGCTGATAACAAAATACAGGTGTAGCCGCTGGCAAATCTGTTTGTCAGACACTTTCATGAGGATAAATTAGGGACTGACTCAAGGTCCCAGTGTAGCTGTCCAGCCCTTAACAGCCTTGGTTGCCAGGAAGCCGCAATTATCTCCCATCTCCATCAGGTCATGGTCAGATTACATGTATTATGTCGGATCCCACTGGAAATAAGAGAACAGAGCACATTATCTGAAGTCTGTGTTTACTGTGTTGTTGTTTTTTTGTTTTAGTTTTTTTTTCAACCACCATAAAAATAAGAGATGAAATAAGAGTTTGAAGTGTTTGGCTATTGGCTATATAGAGTCAGTAAATACTGGCTAAGAAAGCCCTCAGTATTTGAATCTCTGACTGGAATCTACACTTTCTGCTCAGCCTGCGTTTAAAGTGTGGAGATGATTTAAAGGAGAGAGAACTCATTCAGATCGCAGCTGTTCAGAAGACCTTCAGTCAATCTTTGCAGCACAGCTGCTTTAACACATGAAAGGGGACCTGTGGGCTTTTCCCTTATCTTTATGGCCACTTTTAAATAATGATGTCACTGTATGTGCAAGTAGTCCCTGCAAGTCAAAAGCTCAGGCTTCAGACTGGTCTAAAATAAAAGCTTTTTGGCAGTTTTTTCCTATTCTTGGCCCTGTATGATGTCAGTGAGAGCAGATATCCATAATATGGTCACCTCAGTTCAGATCCTTTGTTTACGAGGGGCAGCCAATCAGTGACTTCTTCAGACTGAAGAAGTCACTTGGATAGTGACGAAACGTTTCTCCCACTGAAAACGCTACGTCCAGATGAACAGATTCAGCCTTCTGGGATTTCCTTACCTGGATTATTGACCATGCATCAAGACAAAATGGAGGATGGATGTAGGTCTTCTTTAACATATCTCTCAGACCTTTAAGATCAAGTCATGATCGATCGTGTCTTTTGTCCTCTCTCCTGCCCCTCACCCCCAGCCGGTCACAGCAGATGGCTGCCCCTCCCTGAGCCTGGTTCTGCTGGAGGTTTCTTCCTGTTAAAAGAGAATTTTTCTTTCCCACTGTCACCAAGTGCTTGCTCATAGGAGGTTGTTTGAATGTTGGGGTTTTCTCTGTATTATTGTAGGGTCTTTACCTTACAATATAAAGCGCCTTGAGGCAACTGTTATGAATATATATAATATAAAATAAATAAATTATATATTATATAAATAAAATTGAATTGAATTGATTAAGTAATATCATCAAATGTTTTTTTCTGCATGTTACGTGTATATTTGTACCAATTCTATTGCATAACCTTTAATGACTTGGTTATATTCAGAATTTGCAAACCAGCATTGGTTGACACGCTGACTCACGCTGACCACGAAGATGTAACAAACCTGTCAACGATGAGTCCTTTTTCTATTTTACAGTGCCAGTTCACAAGATCTTCCGCAGTCACATGGTCACAGGCACACGCATATCACACAGCTGAGTTACATCAGATGCCACAGTTTATCTCCATGGCAGCACCTTAGAAGTATTGGTAGCATGTCTGTTGGAGACAGCTGCCTTCTTTCACACGTGTGTGTGTGTGTCTTTTCCAGGGGCACTGCCATCTCTGGTATTGTTTTTGGTGTGGTGTTTTTGATGGGGGCGGTGGCAGCCTTGTTCCTGTGTGTGTGCATGTGCATGAAGAACGGGCGTGGTGCACGGGTCGGCGTGTTCAGCACCTCCTATAACATCAGCACTGTGACCCAAGGCTATCCAGGTGGGACAATATACACAACCACACATTTTTAACAGCTTAATGTGTCCTTTACCATTAATACTACATTTTTTATACATATATATATATATATTTTTTTATTTTTTTTTTTTTTAAATAAATCAAGTTACTGTGATTTTAAAGACATATGAGAGGCAAAAGAATTTTTCAAGACAATTAGGTACTTACTATTAGAGCCTGACCGATTTATCAGTAGGCCGATATTATTGTCTGATATTGGCTATTTGTTGATCTATTGGTATCGACATTTATGACAGCCGATAAATTAAAATTAAAAAGAGAGGAAGAGGGGAGAAACACCTTTCAACCATGTCACAAGTGTTGGCATTCATTAATGTGTAATTAAATCTTCTATAATATTTATGGAGTCTCATAAACTTAAAATTAATCCATTCAAAATACACAGGAGTGGGCGCCAGTTTGTGGAAGTCGCTGTGTTGACCCGCCAGCTCGAATACAGTGGCCGAGATGAATTTTATACACTGTATCACCAAATATCGGTATCTGTCTTAAAAATCCTACATCGGTTGGGCTCTACATATTATCAGGTACTGATATTGAACACTGACTGTTTTAGTTCTGAGAAAACAATGGTTACAAATAATTTTAAAAAATGTAATATAAAAATATATATTAAATTTATTTTACTTAGTTGTAACTATTGTTTTATCAAAACTAAAACGGTCAGTGTTCAATATAATTTGTTAATGATGGGGTCGTCTTTTTTTTCACCATGTTTCCAGCAATATATTTCACAAGCTGTTAGCTGTGATCCTACTCTGCAGACAGTGCTGAAAGTACTGTAAATATTGAAGTTGGAGTTGCTCTCCTGGACAAACTATTGGCTTTTTTACACCAAAGTGGTGCTGGAATGGGACCAGTTCTGAGTCTGCGCCTTATGAGAAGTGGCCCACATTTCAACATGTTTAGGAACTGATTAGCATGCAGCATTTGTAGCATATTTCCCATAAGAAGAACATCGGGACACAGAACCTGTGGGCGGCATGTACCAATCATCTGTAAATTTATTACAGTAGCCCCTCCCATAGCCGCTGATCTCAGTGGTCCCAACTTTGGGTTGGTACTAGATTGGGTACAGGAACGATACTACATACTGGACAACATGTACACTAGTACTGTTATCACTGTTAAAGGCCAATATTGGCCTGGCCAGTAATAATAGTGGTACAGCCTCATTAATCAAACATTTTAAGGATATTTATCAGTTGATAATAATCAGTAATTATGGCTTACATGTTATCAAAAAATGAAAAAATGATTAATCCGTTAATAAAGCATTCATTGCAGTTTTTAAATATTAAAATACAACATCACATAATTATAGTTTTTAAACCACAAGCAGTTTCTTTTTATGTAAAGTTCATAAAGATTTTGCTTAATTATTTGTATCAAACCTATCATATATGAATATATTATTAGTATTAGAACTTTATATATAGTATAGTTTATCAGCATGTAGCCTCTTTAGTGTGGATATCATCACATGATGATATCCACACTAAAGAGGCTACACTGATTTTGTTATGGTGAACCCTCATCTCCTCCCCTCGGGCGACACCTGAAAAGAAAACTGAAAAACAAATAATAATAAATGGCTTTACTATGTTACAAGATCCACCAGGGCCACAAACAAATTTACCATGACCACTATTCAATCATTGTAGACAAATAACTGCTTCTTTTTTTTTTTTTAGCTTTTATTACCTACTAGAGTCTATGCTTCTTTTCTCCCCACCCTAACGTCTTCACATCTGATACACTCTGTTCCTGCTTAAGGGGAGAAAATGGCAACAATGTTTCCACGTTGTTCTCACGAGGTACACACGAGATACACATCATAGTCTGTGTTCTGTGACACTCTCCAGCCTCAGGATTTCTTTTTCCTGGGGCTCATCATTTATTCATCATGTTTCATTCTCCTCGGTGTATCGCCTTCATGTTACACTGGACGAGAGCTCGCCGTGCTGCCCTGCAGCTCTGATCATGTTTCATGAATACAGCATGGTGCACTGTCAATGCATGTACTGTATGATGAATGGATGCTTACTTCTTCCTGTCTTCACACTGAATTTGAGGAGTAGTTGCTGTTATTATTTTCCTATTCCAATGCCAAAAAGATGAGTCACTTTCTATTGATATTTATTTTCCCTATCAGCACCAGACATTTTAAAATAAAGCTCGTCCTCACCACTATGTGACTGTGTGCAAGTTGCAACCTCTCAACCCCTTTTCTATCTGCAGCTTTGTTGTTCTTGTAAATAATGCAGGTTCCCCCGGTGAAACTGATAGCATGTGGTTAACTAAAATGTTTTTTACAGTATTTCTATTTCTGACCTCCTTCAGTGTGGGCTCCAAAGAGTGTGGTTTCCCAATGTAACCACTAGAGGGTGCAACTGTCCTGTGAAACTGGCAGTAAAATTGGGGCAGGTATCCTGAGCTTCAGTGGGCCTCATTCCCATTAAATATAGAAGAAATGTGAAGCCTGTACTTATTACAGAATAACTGAATGCATTTGACCAAAATGCATACTGATGTTTTGTTTTGTTTTGTAAATTTTGTTCTCGAACTCAGGTCCTCCGCCTCCGTACACCTACGACTGTGAGATGTACCCTCCATCCCTTCACCCCCCGCCCTACACCCCAACACAGCCTAGGTCAGCTAACTACTCCCCACCTCCTCCTTACCCCGGCTACACCCGAAAGTGAATTCCTGCTGCACTGAACATGCACCAGCCAGCTCAGGGGAAGCTGCCACGGCCCATAATTCTCAGATACGGAGACGCCTGTGCACCTCTGAACTCTAAAGCAGCGGTGTTGCAATTTGGGTGTGACCACCAAAAATTTCCACACTGAAACACAAACATAGCTGGCAGGCCAGAGTACCCGGTTCAGCTTTCCCGCATTTCTGCTGCTCTGTAGTTGAGGACGTGGCGGGGAAGTAATCATTTAACAAAATGTGGGTCAAGCTGGCCAAAGAGCCTCATCTCGTCTGATGATAGACTTAACAGTTAGCAGCCCTGCTGGCCTGCAGCTGGTACTTTTTGCCCGCTAATAACCGATATCCCTTATCCGTCCCCACCTGCGCACATCAAAGGCAGCGTACCACTCAAATGATCACTTTTGTCAGCACAGAGGGGGGAAAGCTCGCATCACTTGAGGCAAACAGTCTTTCCAGGACACAGACACAGTGTAGAGACTTTGCTTTTACAGAAAGTTGTCTAGCCCTCCTGTTTTTCTTTCTCTTCTTTTTTTTTAAATGTTGATTTATGTCAGTGTCTGAAGTGGACGTTGATGATTAAATCTGTTTTAAACAGGTCTGGACCTGTCACGTATAGACTTGAATATAATTCATAATAATGCCGATCTTAATGGCATGGATGGCTTGAAAGGACTCCTCAGTAATGAACTGTTTTTTGTTTTTTGTTTTTATTGCCTTACTTGAAACATTGTGTTATAAATTGGGATCACATTGAAACAGAAGCATGTAACTGTAATTGTTTTTCATGAAATTGTTGAACTGAAATGGCAACGCGTTCATTGTGGAATTACAGCTGAAGGCTGATTGAAGATTTCAATCTAAAGCGACCTCAGTCACAGCACAGTGAGGTCACTTTCCCAGTCTGACTGTGAATGATGGAAAGGATTTAAACCATGTAAATACTGTACGGTAAATAAAGTGCTCCTTTACTGTTCTCGGTGGCTGTGTCGTAAATACAATGCTTTTCAAGTTTAAACATTAACTCTAGTATTCCTTTACGCATATGATCCAAAATACACACCCGCGTGCGTGCGTCTCCTCTACGACTGTTTTCTGCTTTAAAATTTAAAAAAAAAAAGCTCACGCGGGTTCAACGAGAGATTAAAGAAACAAACGTGTGTGCCGGGAAGATAGCGCGCGGGCGTGCGCGTGAGTGAGACTGGGTGTGCGTGTGCGTTAATCCCCCTCTGCTGTGGTCAGGTGATCCGGCGCTGAGCAGCTGTGCAGCCTCGGTATCGCTCACCATCAGACAACGGGAGACACCGGCGCTGAGCACACTCGTTTTCTCGCCTGACGCAAACCTTTAGAAAGCGGTGCGCTGCCTGTAGGAGCGTTGTTTTAGTGAAGCGCCATGGGGGACCGAGTGGCTTTACTGCTGCTGGTTGTAGCGGCTTCGGCTCTGGCTGTCGAGGTAAGAGAAAAGCTTTTCTTTCTTTTTTTTTGTAAATGTGCGAGAATTTGTAGCACCCCCCCCCCCATATTGTTGATGTCGGCGGAGTCAAGCGAGCTAGAGGTAGCTAAAATGAGACCGGAAGTTGGGCTGTTGTACCTTCAAAGCTAAAGCTTAGAATTATTTTGGATTAAGATTTTTTTTTTAAAAAAAGAGTGAGTTTAGTCATTGTAGGTAAATGTATTGTCTCTGCCGACTAATAAACAAGAAATTGTCATGTCTGGCCTATAAATCTGCTGCTGACTCGGTGTATTTGAATAAAAATGCGCAGTTTGTTTGCCTGTCGCCTTGTGTTGAAGGCTCTAACAGGAAGTTCCAGTTTGAAAAATCAAGCTAGCTTGAACGCTAAACGTGAATTCTTGTGTATTCCTAAATCAGAGCCGACGCACTATTAAAGACAACTTGGCGCATCTAGTGGGCTAATCTATTACCATTTCTCACTGCCTGTTTGTAATAAACACAACTCGACGCAAAGGATTTGCTCACACGGTTCAATTTAAACACCCTTGCTCTGTTTCTGTAGCAAACCGTCGCTTTAAGCTTGTGGTAAATTTGATTTACTGAGTGTGTGACACAGGACAGAGGATCCGCTGAGTTAAAGCTGCGGCCGATTAGTTTCCTCTCATTTCTCTGCGTTAACACTGAGAAAACTACTCGCTTTGCTGTGGTTTAAAACAGACCGGTCAGGTTTGCCAGCAGATGATTTACAGCCAATAACACTTCGCAGACGGTTCCTGAGTCTGTTGCTTATCCAGTCTCGTTACACTAATCACGGTGAATAAACGGAAAAGCCTGTCGTCTCGTTTTTCCTTTTCCTGAGGGCTAATTTTTAGGCTGTGGGCGTGTTTTGGGAATGGGAATATGTAGAGACATGTTTGTCTGTTGTTAATGAAGGCTTGAGCCGACTTGGCTTTAATTGAAATGCAAAGCAAAAATAAATAAATTAAAAAAAAAAAACTAAATAAATGATCGAGAGTATGTTAGTTTTCTGTGGGGGGGGAAAACAAACAGTACAAACGCCCTCCACGTATTTATTAGATGGTAGAGAATAGAGAAGTAAGATGGCGGCGGTGCACTGCAGCATTTATCGAGGGGAAGCTGGGAAACCAACAGGAGCTTTGAATGGCATTGTTGCCTTTCAAGCCTTGTTTTTTTTTTTTTTTTTTTTTTCTTTTAAAAACCATG
>VUQS01020484.1:1116-19237 GCA_015108495.1 Heterochromis multidens
TTATAACATAATGGTGATCAATGCTGGTTGGTGGGGTCCCCTGTGAATTTTTCCCTAGGGCGCAAACAGACCCTAGAAATGCAAATGTGTATTTTCACCCAGAGAACTGCCGCTCACTGGATATTTTCTCTTTTTCTCTGTAAACCCTAGAGATGGTTGTGTGGGGAAAATCCCAGTAGATCAGCAGTTTCTGAAATACTCAGACCAACACATTTGGCACCAACAACCCTGCCACATCCAAAGTCACTCAAACCACCTTTCTTCCACATTCTGATGCTCAGTTTGAACTTCTGCAGGTCATCTTGACTAAAATGCACATTTTTGTACACAACTTTTCCAGTCTTTTGTTGTCCCTGTCCCAACTTTTTTCAAACATGTTGCTGTTACTGACTTCAAAATGAGCAAATATTTTTCATTCATTCCAACATCTGATATATATTTTAATTTAGTGTGAGTTTTAAATGTTTTTCCAAATCATTCTATTATGTTAAACGTTTCCACAGCAACTTTTTTAAATGGGATATTACCATAAATTGCCATAAAAGAAGCTATAAAAAGTAGAAAATATTAGTATATAGGTAAAAGTCTTTTTTTTTTTTTTTTTAAAAACACAATTATAAAATTGTTATGTTACAATTATTCAAAAAAAATGGTAGAGTTCTATGCACTGATGAAACAAAATTTAATTTGTAAAATAATGTTGGAAAGAAAAATGTGCAGAATAAAAAGACTGATGACCCAAAACGCCACCGCATCTGTCAAACATGGTGGTGCTTTTGTTAGGGCTCATTCATGGATGGTCACCAAAGGAAAAGGCATATTGATGATTTCACTGCTGACAGAAGAAATAAGATAACAATAAATTCAGAGATATAAAGGAGTACTCTGTGTGCTCGCATTTGTACAGCTGTAAATAAACTAAACCCACTGGGTGATATTTCATAAATAAGCAGGAAAATGTTCCTAAATGTACAAAGCAGCCAAAGAGCAGCCTTTCTAGGTGAAGAAGAGACTGAATATCCTTTACTGACTGTGTCAGTTAAGTGATCTCAGTCCAGCTGAGCCACATTGCACTCACTGAAGACTAAAAGCAGGCAACCCATGACCACATGCTGAGGTTGGCTAGGAGAGCATCAAGTAGCAGTCATAAAATCAATGTCCAAAAGAGAGAAAACAAATCCAAACCTATAATAAACTATAGACAAAGTGAACAAATGAGTAAATCATAATGATAAATATGAAGTTTTTCTACATTCTTATCTTTTGTCAGCCTGGTATTTTCAGGGTCAAAAATAAACTTTCAAGCTTATAATAGCGGAATATTAAAGATGCAAGCCAGAAGCAGCTGTATGATGACCATAATCCCATTTTTCCTCTAGGTGGCATAAAGAGCCAAAAGAAAGTTAAAAGTTGTTACCATCTTTTCTTTTATGCTGAAGCCACAATGAGACATTGCTGCTTTTTCGTATGGTTTTGCACATTTTACATTAACTTTTGTCAGATATGGAGTAACTAGATGACTAAGTGGCGAACCACGTGGGCTCAACAGCCAGGACTGATGTTTAAATCTCATCTCAGTTTCTTCAACTTTGGCATAAATGTTCACCTCAAAGATGAATTGATTAGAATTTGCCAAAGACGGTGCTACTTGTTACCTCACAAAACACATTTTTGGTTATGAGCCAAGAATTCAATATACAAATGTCTATATGATATATATGTCTATGTTTGTGAAAATAATAGTGAGGTAGTGACATTTATTAACACAGATGGTCAAAGATTAACTATCAATTTCATAACTCAGGAACAGAATAAGAGGTAATGTCAGGTTTTGCATTTGGTCAGACACGGCAATGGTGACAGTAATCAAAAGTCTTACTATGAGTCAGTAAACACTAGAACTTGAGTGGCTGTATCTGGAGGTGTACAAATAAAAGGACGCAATTCCGGTTTCCCTTTTTTAGTTTTGGCAGATGGCTGCCCTGCCTTTTGTCAGAGGTTTCTTCCTGTTAAAAGGGAGTTTTTTCTTCCCACTGTTGCCAAGTACTTGCTCATGGTGGGTCGTCTGATTGTTGGGGTTTTCTCTGCATTATTGTAGGGTCTTTATCTTACAAGATAAAGTGCCTTGAGACAACTGTTGTGATTTGGCGCTATATAAATAAAATTGAATTGGATTGCATTGAGTTCTTTAAAAGTTTATAAGACCATAAAAGCTGTCAAGAAAATTAGCATTTGTACTTACATTTGGTCCTTGAAACCTTTTATCTGAAGAAGAAGAAAGAAGAATGAAGGATTGATTGCTGTATACTGGCATCAATGGCAAAGAGAGGACCTTGTATATTCTATTCCAACTAAAAGCTCTTTGACTCCAACTGGTACTGGATCACATGACCAGCATTTAGCGACGAAAACTGCTTCCATTACTGGGAGGCCTGTCACAGATTGACAATTAGTCATTTGTTTGATTTTGTTACCAAATTAGGAAGCTGAAGATTTACCAGCATTACTTCCGCAACCAGTGGCTTCACAAATTCCCTATCAGGCATGTTCAAATCAAAGCAAGAAATCACAGAAAAGCCCTCACATGTATAGCCACAATTTTGTTGTGAAAGAGAGGTGAAGGAGAGAGAGCAAGAGATAGGGAGAGAGCTTTCTCGAGGCCATTCTGACATTTGCTGAGTGCACCACTACAACTGTCAACCGTCAATTGATGACCTTGGGACTCTCCTTAATGAAGCTGTCCACCAACACAGCCAGCAAGCCAGCTATTTATAGAAGGGAAGGTACTGAAAGAGCAAAAAAAAAAAAAAATGGGGCAACTAGACATAAGCAGAAACACAAACATCTATGACAAATACACTGTGATATTAATAAGAAACGGGGACTTTCCGTAACTCAGGGGATGGTGTGGGGTTTTTGATTGATTCATTCCTTCTGTTCTCACTTCCTCTCACACATATTTAACCTGATGATCTTTTCCTTTTTAATTAAATTGGCATTGAGGATTAAAGCAGAATTAACTCCTTGTATCGTCTACATATACAGAGCGGTTTTGAAGTTTAGTGAAACTTAACAAATACTCTGTCTTCAACATTTATATATATACCTAGTGAAATCAAAGCCATATACCATATGTTTATACTGCGCATTTAATCAAAGTTTGTGGCCACTGCCAATGTGAGGAGCAAGCATATTAAGGAATTTATATGGTAGATTATAGCAGCATGCCAGCTTGTCGCATTGTCTTTTAGACCTTTAACTTTGCTTTTGCCCCTCTGTCACCTAAATAAAACAGGTATTTATGTCATTTTTTATTACCAGTTTTTACTATCTGTTGTTGTTTTCATGCTCGTGATGAATAAATTGTCTGTAGTACAGCAGGTTGAGCAGCAAGGAGTCATAGAGTTCAGACTTCTCCGTCTTTACTTCACTGCCTGCAGAAAACACCGGTTTGGTAACTCCTCTATTATCCATAGCAACTTACCAAATCAAGCATTTCCTTCTAAGTTATGAGTGCAGGTGCAGATGGAGACAAACTGCCTAAATGCCCAGAAGTTACACAGGAAACTCAGCATACAGTAGGAGGGGAAAATAAAAGGGGAAGTTTAAAAAATAACTTGATTTTTAATGCTAATTTTTTTCGATATATTTTCATTAGTGAACTGGTGCTGAATGATGCTTTTTATAAATATTTTATCTAACCTGTAGGTGCTTGTGCTGTGTTTTTGTGCTTTTCCGCTGCATGGGGTGTGTGGTAACTGTCAGAAAGGTCATATGCTATTGCTGTTTACCAGAGGTTATAATTAAAAGTGCTCTGTGAGCATTCAGAGCTTGGACAAAAATATATTAAAAAAAAAAATATATATATATATATATATATATACAATGAAGACAAACAGGCATTGGCATGATTATTATTACATTATCTAAAAATATCTGTGATAAAGTCATTAACTATGCGCTCATATGTCAGCAGATCAGCACTTGTGTGACAGGTCTTAAGAACAATAAAATTTCTCACAATAATTGCATAAAAAATAGTGCAATTTGCAGCTTGACTGGTGTATAGTGTTGATGGTGTGCAAATTGTTAGCTGAGATAAAACACAGTGAAAGTTTGGGTCTGTTAGTTTCACTCTCAATTGTTACATCTGTAGATGCAGATGATTACACAGTCCTAGGTACAACAATGGTGCATTTCAGTCATCATTTACGCCTGCTACTTTTTATAGTATACCACCCAACAGATGTCTGCGTGACCAGCAGCAGCACAGAACAGAGCACGAAAACCACTTCCTTCTCTTAATATAGTTCAAATGGAGAAGTAAGAGCAAGGCAGAAAGACGAGTGTGTCGTTGATTTAGATTACCGTCAAATCTCCCAGTAGCTTTCCACATCATTCATTTCTCTTCACCTGCAGCACACTGCATACATATTTAGAGTATTCATACAGAAGTGTAATCTTCTTGGAACTATATCAAGATCATCATCAATGTAAGTCACAAACGTTATCTTTTAATGCTCAGTTTGATTATAAATTAACAGTAGAACTCAGCTAGAAAAAGCTCTTGGTAGATTGCATAAGCAGCAAGCTTCCTGTCTATGTCAACTAAACCTCAGTTTTAAAGATGATGCCTTGTACATTTCAGAAGATGGACTGTTTTAGGGTTTGATACTCGTTTAACATTGGGAGCATAAAATGAGAAGCATGTTTTCACAAATATAGACTGACACTGAAACACTGAAAATTAAAAATATATGTAAAAGTGTAATTAATAACTTTTAAAAGATCTGCAAATGGGAAAATTATCAACCTATTGCTTTTTAAATACCTAAGTATAACCCTATAATTGAGACAAATTTACTCTTTACCCAATCAACAGTTTTCCAATAGTTTATTTTTCCTGTATTAGTTTTAAACAAAGCAGAATGGGATGTCATAATCAATTAAATCAAAATTAAATCAGTATTAATGGTGCATACCGCTAGTACAAATAATATTCTGTATATTAAATAGCATTATGTACACTTTTTAAAAGGTGTTTAAATTGCAGCTGTCCATTTTCACAGATATAAGGATGTAATGAAATAACCCTGCTTGAGTTTCATGGAGTTCAACACTCGTAAACACATGTAAATTTTCCATGTAATTTTGTTACATAAGTGCAATGTAAAACATAAATTTTAATGGAATCTGGTCCAATGAAATGTCCTTGATTGGTATACATTCGGTCTATACCAAACATATTTTCCTTGATGTTTAATTATTTGAATAAATAAACTTTTGATTTGATATATTTCAGCTGCATTTTACTCAAAATTATTGTTTCATGTTCATGAGGGCAAAGAATCTTTTTTTTTTTTTGAGTGAAGAATCACCAATGGACAGCAGCTTTCGTATTTTTCAGCTTGTCATGTTGGGCTGATGTTAAAGCCAAAAAAGAAAAAAGCAGTCAAAATTACCTTATTCTTTAACATCACTGTTGTACCTTTAAAGTATTTGATTTTCCAAAAATAACTGGAAAAAAAATACACTCCGAAATTGGAGAAACTGCCATACAGCAGCTGACAAGTAAAGGAGAAGTACTCTGATCACCGCAGTTAAGTTCAAGTGGAATTCTAGAATCTCATATTGTTAGATGATAACTATGGAAGCATTCATATGTGAGTATTACTTTAACACTGCAGCTGATAAAGATGGGACTAATTCTTCAATATGGTGCTGGACAGCTTGAGCAACAACAATGCTTCGTAATTAGTTTTTAAAACTGGAACTGTCATATACACTAAGATGTGTTAGAGGAATAAAAACTACAACAGTTACATCCAAAATGTTCTGGAGTTGATGTATAAATTATTACAAAATGCAAAGAACAGCACAAGTACCCTGCATTTGTACTAGTCTCGTTTCTATGCTTCTTCCTAACTGCCCTTACTGCAATAAAGGTGGATTTTAAACTACGCTGTCTTACCATGTCTTCACAGATACAATTATGAACGGCCTGCTCTTCCTGGTGTACTGCACAGATATTCTGGGTGCATTGCTGTTTATCCCAGGGCATACTGGTGCTGACGAAACAACAGGCATCTCTACAGTTTCTGCCTTTCAATTCCCAACAAATGAATCAACACCACCCTTCGCTGGTTCTAGCAACCATATTTCACGTGGATCTCAGTCTAACACCAACATTGTCAGTGCTTCCACTACCAGCATCCCCACCACCACTTCCTCGACCACCACCACCACCACCACCACCTCTAATTATTTTACATTTTACAAACAAGAATGTCGCGTGCTTCTCATGGCGTCTGGCATACTGATTATAACCTGCATTGTTTTTCTGATATTCATACTGATATTGCTATGCAAGGTGTGCCGGTTGAGCAGACGTCTTAAGACACTAAGCAGCAACAGCGACCTGATCAGCAACTCCGAATACTGGATGGGAACTGCCAAGAGGAACAAAAGCAAGTCTGAGTCTGAGAAGGAAGCCAAAGAGAGCACTGTGTTAATGGCTGACTTAAGTCAAGCACAGGAGGAGACGAATAATGGCACCATCAAGGAAGATGGAGAGAAGGTAAAGGAGGATGGACAAACAGCAGAGGAGAAGGAGATGGGAGACACTGCCAACAGTGAGGAGGCTTCAGCTGCACCTGTAACTGTGGCTGAAAATTCATCCTCCTCAAAGCCACAGGAGGAAGCCACCAATTCCCAGTCCAGCAAAGCTGTAGAAGCAGCCTCCTCTGAGGGCAAAGAGGAGCCGGATGTAGAAAAGAAATAGATGATTCCCACCACATTCCCAAGTTTTCCACCACTTATAAATGTTTGGGTTTTATGGATGTCTTACATTGTATGTTTCATACTATGAATAACACATGAAATAACTGAAGAAACTGTCCCCTTTTGAGTTTTTATACAGCCTACATCATTTTTTCATATATTGCATGAGAAAACGGGACAGAGACCAACTTCTTGAGTAAATCGTAATATAAGACATTGATGTCCGATGAGACAAGCTAAATGTATAAAAATAAACAGTTTTTCCTTTTCCAAAAGATGCAATGTGGAGTTTTGTGTATAACTGCCTTTATTAAACTTTAGCTTTAAATCCTTTAACTTTTACTGTTTTTTTATCCTCGGCAGATTTTTGTTCTGTTTTAATTTTGTTTTTGGAACTCAAACAGCTGCATGTATTTTAAGCTTGTCAACCATTTCTTACCGAAAACAACTCAGCGATATTGCTCCGATTCTTGTGTGTGAAAATTAAAATATTTTAACATTAGAATACGCTTTTTTTTCCCAAGTCACTTTTTTTCCCCTCTCTCTTATTTGAGAAACACCAGAGATTTAAGGCAAGAATTGCACTCAGTTTTGAATCCAATACTAAACCATCATCATTGCCCCTTTAGCTGTGTAATGAGCTCATTTTTGTGTATGTGTGTATCAGCGAGAGAAAGGGAGGTCTGCTTGATTAGCAAGCAGAGAATGTGCGTCCTCCAGGCAGTGCCACTCAACTCTAAAAGAATGCTCTCTTTCACCTCAGCCAGAGCTGACAAAAGACACACACACAAACACACACTCACACACACAAACACAAACACAAACACAAACACAAACACACAAAAAAAACCTTTTCAAAAACCCAATATGGGGTCGTTTCCGCTGTCATGTGCAGAACTTTGTTTATCTGCTTGCAGGTGACGTCATGATGAATGTGCACCTTTCTTTAACAATTCTGAATAGTTTGTTCTCTGCAAAACACCCTCTGCTGAGCCGGTAGTGTACCCCGGTACTGACCATTGGCACTGAATGCAAATGCAAAGAGATGGAAAAAACATAAAACTGGGGTGACTCTGGGTGATTTGCATGTATAGAGATGAGATGCAGTAAGCAACTAATTCTCTTGCAGCAACTTTTTTCTGCACATGCAAATTAGGGTAAAATTAGATTAAAGATAAAATAGATCAAATTAGTTGGTTTTTCTTTTTCTTTCCTGCTGTTGCAGTATTTTTCAACACAGCTCATACTGAAAGCAGTTCGTTAAAAGCACGTTGAGGGGAGATGGACAGGGGTGGTGGGATTTTGAAGCTCCTTGTAAGGGGCAGTTACCAGATACATACATCTCAACCTCATAACAGCAAGCTAAGTTAAAGGTGTGCAAGAAATGAAAGTACAAAGAAGAAAGGAAGGGGGGAGGAAGTAAGAAGCACATTGCTGAAGTGTGTTTTAGGTTAACATGACCACTCTTGTATGCTGACAATAAGTAAAAGAAGATTCAGATTCCCAGCTGTGGTTGCATATGTCAGAAATGTGAACTGCCTTTATGCAAAAATGATTTTGTCAAATTTGTCACACTTTATAAGTTTAAACACTGATTAACTGTCCCTTAGGACCAAGTCTAATTTTATGGTAGCAGCACAGCAATGCAGTGCAGAATGGAGAGTTGCCTGTATTGCTGATGACAGGTAGGAAGCTGCAGTGGAGCAGAGTGCTCTGCAATAAATCATGGTGCTCTTTTGTGGCAGCCTCTAAACATACACGAGGAAAATAAGAACCAATTGTAGCACATCATTACTTTGTAAAAGGATACTTAAGAGGTGGTATAGATTCTGGAGATAACTGATAACAGTTGATCTTATTTTGAATACAAGCAGAGCTGAAATCAGCCGGTGATTCTGAGCATAACAATAGTTGTCATTTTAAATGCAGAGGGAAAATCCTGAGAGCTGCCAGGTTTAAATAGGACTGAGTAGTTTCCTTTGTAGAATCCTTTTATGCAGAGATCCCTCCATTATCCGCTCCATTTCTCCTTACCTCCATCCTAATACACCCCCCCCACACACACCCTACCCACTCACCAACACCCCAGCCCTCCCCTTTCACTTCCACTGCACAGAGTAAATCCAGAGCCTGCAGTGTCTGATCACGCCAACCCCAAAAGATCCATAAGAGCCGATAGTAAACTCTCAGCTTTTCAAGGAGCAGCCAAGGACCAAACTGCAAAGAAGTGAGGGCAGTCTAAAAAAAAACATTAAAAAAAACTGCAATGGACAAGTGAGTAGAGGTCAATTCTATGAGCAAAAAAGGGTGAAAAAATATCACCTTCAGCAGAACACCAGCTGGTCCTGAGCTAAAAAGCAGAAAAGGACAGGGGAAGAGGGACTGGACAGCAAGAAGGAACAAAGAAAAGTGACTGGAATGATAAAATGAGAAGGTGAGTTATGAACAAATTTAATGACTCTTTTACTCACACATTCTGCCACACCCTCAGCTCACAAATACTGCAGTTTCAACAGTGCACAGCTCATGGCTGTGTCTTTGCCTGCCTTCGGACCGGCTGATGCATGAGTTCTCTGTGGAGTCATTAATAAAAACCCATCTACTGAGCTAGTTCTCCTCCTCTGAGAGCATGGGAGTGACTTTACTGACAACTGCTGATGACTGAACACGCAAACCGATGCCAGGGAAAATGACAACAGGGATTTCTCATCCTTTTGTGATGGATGATTTTCTTCAATAGATTGGAAATATCCTCCTTCAGTTCAGATCAAGTGCTTATCAGTTATACAAAAGGACACAATTAAACATTCTCCTAATGGTGCATATAAAGGATACTGCTACAAAATCTCTAAAGACACAACTGCATAATTAGGGGAGTCAGTTGTGGCATGTGGTGTTAATGTTTGTACCTGCCAACAATATAGTGATGTACAGGAAACATTAAGCTACCTGTCTGTGCATGTACAGCATGCACGTGTATAAATAGATGTGTGTGGGTTTCTGTGTGTTTGTGAGAGAGACAGTGAGAAAGAAACAGCCTTCTATACTTAATGCTTCTCCTGCAGGCAGCAAATGTTTGTGTCTTGTGTTCACTATTTTAGCACCCTACAGGCCTCGCTTTCAGTGTGCCTTCTAAAAATGATGCTGTGTACAACTAACACAACAAATGCTGTTTTCCTGTCTTTCTTGCAGGTGGAAGCTTTCCCTTCTGGAACTTGTGCTTGTGTTATGGCTAGGGTTGCGCGTCCTGGCTGTGTGCCCCTCCATGTGCTCCTGCAGTCACAGCCACAGGGAGGTAGACTGCTCCTGGAGGGGTCTAAGAAAGCTGCCTGATGGCTTGCAGTACAACCTGCGCTCCCTTAACCTGTCCCACAACCGATTTCACAGCCTGGATGATGAACTCACCCCTTACACCCATCTCCGCATCCTTGATTTGTCTCACAACCGGTTGAGCCGACTGCCCACAAACCTACCTCGCTCCCTTTGGCGGCTCTATGCCACCTCCAACCGCATTCAGTTGTTGGACAAGAATGATACGGTCTACCAGTGGAACCTGCGGCTGCTTGACCTCTCCGACAACAAGCTGGAGAGGGCCATCTTCATCAACAACACACTGACCAGTTTGTGCACACTCAACTTCAGCCACAATCACTTCTGGACTTTGCCCACCAATCTACCCATACGCCTGGAGATTATTGACCTGTCCCACAACTTGCTAGTAAAAGTACTTCCGGGATCTTTAGATCGACTTCTCAGACTAACTCACTTCTATCTGCACGCTAACCGCTTCTCCACACTGCCCTTTGGAGTCTTGGACAAAATGACATCACTCAAAGTCATCACTTTGGGTAGCAACCCTTGGGCTTGCCACCTTTACACCGACATCAGCTACTTACTCTCCTGGACTCAGCGTACCCCTACACATGTCCTGGGCTGCCCCTGCCACACCGAGCCTGTCTGTGGAGGGGTGCGTCCTGGCAGGACTGGAGGGTGGCACTTTGCCTCCTACAACTTACCCCCTTTGGCCGCCAGCACCAAGGATCTGACCTCCATGACCCCTGAAGCCAGTGTCACTGGATGGTGGTACTTGTCTGTTTCTACCTTGCTGAGCACTCCTCACACCCCCAAAGAGACCTGGGACACACAGCACCACACCTTCACAGCCACACCCAGCATCAGCATGTCCACCCTGAAGTCCAGAAGCACAGGCACACACCTAACTATTAACCACCTCTCTGTAACTGTTAGCCCTGATTCTCTTCATGTCTCTGGGATGAAGGAAACCTCAACCACTGACTCAGTCCACACCACTGACACATCTTCCTTTTCGGACACAAGCGTCCTTACAGAAATGACCGACAAGGGTGACTCAACATTTGCCACAGATCAATTTTTTACTACAGAGAGTCTCTCCATCCAAACAAAGAAGACAACCACACTTCGCACCAGGAGTGTGAGGAGGCAGAATCAGTCCCTCCCAGGTGGAATCCATAACAGTAGCCCTGCTCTTGTTTCAGATTCCTTCGTTTCTTTCCTATATAACTCAGGACTCCTGTCTCTCATTCTGATTCAAGTTCGCTGAAAGACAAATGAAAAGCCCCAACACCAATTTATAGCACAAACAAGTAAAACAGACACAAGACTGATTACTGCTGCTGCGCTGCAATGCTTGTATATATTACCAGCTTTCTTCGGCACAAATGGCCAATTAAAATACAAATGATATGCTTGAGCTGGGTATGTTGACACTTTTATAATTACATGTACAAAATAAATAACTTTTCTAACGCTTTTTACAAGCCTTGCTTTGAATGTCTTTTTAACATTGTAATGAATATAGCCGAGCACATGAGGGCACTATACATTCAGGTACCAGTTTGTTATGTAACTGAGTGCCTGGTGATCATGTGCAACAACAGTCTATTTCCAGGCTGGCCAAGGTGCTTTTCATTACACATTATGGTGCACAAATTAGAGTTTTGTATGTTTTATTTTTACACATTTTTTTTATTGTTTCCATCTTTTTTTTTCAATTTCATTCTGGATATGTATTTTTGCTTTGACTTTGTGCAACATCTCATCCCGTGTCTTGACTCTCTCTGTAGCTGTCCTTGATGCCTGCCCTGCTTGTTTCATATAGCAAACTTGATCACTCTGGAGGAGCAATCTTTTCTGTGTTCAGGATGTGTGATTAAAATCGTTGCGACATGTACAAAACAGGAGAGAACAGAGACTCTTTGGAGCAGAGGGCAAACAAATGGACAATGTTGAGTCACTACATTTAACAAACTCCAAATGCTGGGTGCTGCTTCTGCATTTTGATCACATCTCAGACTTAAGTGTCCTTCATGATTCAGTGACGCTCGTGAAAATTATCTGCATGGTGATTGAACGTCGCAGGAATGCTAACTTACTTGTATATTGCTGCAGAGCATTAAAGCACAGACATTTTCAGCGCATTCATTTGAAATGTTGTGATATTCAAATCTCGATTGCATTAAACACCAATGATGTAGCAGCCTGCAGGTTTTTACATTTTAGTAATGCATTCGCATCTAGAACCAAAAGCTGCCAACATAGTGAGAAATGCATCACAGAAATTTGCATTTGATAAACTAAAGAAGAACTAATGCCAGGAATTAGTTTATTGCTGGGTGCTTCTTCAAAGTGTTTTCTGTAATGTTAAATAAAATGTCGGCTATTTACACCTTCTGATAATTGTTTTAATTTCACCACCGCTGGGTTTTTTTTCCCTCTTCTTTTCTTTGCTTTATCCTACCCTGGAAGACAGTTGTTCTAATTTAAAGTGTTCAGTGATTAAGTATTAGGGGAGAGGCCAAACAAACGGCAAATTAATGCTGAGCTTAATCTCAGCTTGTTTCTACACTCTGCTCTATAACAGGCAAAAGAAGGAAATGAACAGCCACACTGCATCTCCAATGACTAGATTTTATTCACTTGTTTTAAAGTGTATTTGCCTTGTCTCGCACTTAATCACGCCTGGAAAATGACAAGAACACACATAGTCTTTTCTGCTGGTCATTGACCAATCACTTTTCTTCCATCACTTTAAAAAAAAAGGGGTGGGGGGCAGCCCAGAAGTTCAGGTTCTCCATATGACCTTCATCAATGACTGAAAGATAAATGAGAAAAATCTAACATGTAGGAACATCTGTGTCACACAAACAAGAGCTCCACTCTGGCGGTGAGTGGCAAACGAAGGTGTGAGCTTCGTGAGCAGGTGACAATATGGTGTTACTGTTTTCACCAGCACAGTGAATAATAAACACCTGATGCAATGGGAGGCCAAGGACCTGAACAGCTTACCACAAAAAGGGTGAGCTAAAGTCAGAATTAAATAGTCTATATTCCCTTGTATGAATCCTTTTTTAATGTCACAGAAAAATCCACATGCAACGCAAATGAGAGATTTTATGTGTCTCAGCAAAGATTAGCCTATATAACACTATGTAATGCAATTTATGTTCCTGTGTATAAAGTGTTATGCCTCAAAGTTAGAAAAATGTATATCATTAGTTTCAGAATTAGCTTTTGTGACCAGTAATTACATTTACAAATGTCATTAGCCTGGTCCCCAAAAAGTCTTTGAGGCATAAGCAATCAGAAAAAAACATGTTTGTTTTTTTTTTTGTTAAATAAAAATGATTGTATATTCATTACCATATGAAATTACTTTTGGCTGCTCCACATATCTGATTTGGCAGATATTTACACCCCTCCCTGATGTAAACCCAAGGGGACTGAGGCCTTCTTCTGGTCTTGAACCAGGGGTTTTTCACATGTACAAGCAAATGTGTAAACCACTACACTACAAAGCCTTGTCATATAAAGTAACTGCATGTTTGATATGCACAATAGCTGTAAGTTATATAACATTAGAGCTACAAAATAAAGGATTGTATTTATTTTTTAAACCCACATACAGAAGGAAACTCATGGTTTGTGGGCTGATTGTCCGAGAGCATGATTCGAGGTTCAAAAAGACCTCGCTTTTCATTTCTTGTCTTCAGTTTATTTTCACTTTTGCCCGTGTAAAATATTAACTTTTCTTACACTGCAGCCCTGGTTTATAAAGCTGGAACCCAAAAATCCATAGTCTGGATGTAGTGTGAGCTAAACTTTTGATTTTGAATATATACGTCTGTTTTTTTATCTTTCTGCCTCCCTTTAGCTGTGGGACTTTAAAACATCCCTTCCAGGTACTTTAGCTGCCAGTGTGCTGGCCTGCTATAGCCAATTATTTTCTCTGTAGACATCACAAAGTAATGTCAGATTTCTCCTCTGCCTTCTCCTAATAACTGACAAGGTGTAGAAGGCTAGCATCATTTACTGCTGCCCTGCTTCCCCTCTTCATCTCACCACCCAGGCTTGTTTTGAGTGAGCTTGCTTCTTTCTTTCAGCCACACTCTAAGACTTCACCCTCAGCGTACTTCTTTGTGCTGCCCTCTTGTGTTCTCATACAATTAATTTATATCAGCTTTATATGTATATGAATGGGTTCAGACAGGGCCTTACAGAAAGGCTTTAGAAATACATCATATAGCAAGCAGCCACTGTGAGTGCATAAAAAGAGCTTCTAGTTTTTACTTCATACATCTTTGTTGCTTGAAAAGTCTATTTTCCTCTGTTATACAAAGTTACAAAGCCAACATACTCAGCCAACAGTTCCTTTTCTTTAGGTTGTTACTGAACCACTTTTTCTGAGATTTGAGGGAAAAAATATGAGAAAAGAGCTGAGAAAACAGCTGGGCATTTTAGCTGTTCCCACTCCAGAGTGAAAAACGAATACAGTCCTTGCTTTAAATAAGTGAGGTCACACAGACACAGTGTAGACGGTGGCAATTCTTGTTGTTTATTTGATTTTAGACGCACTGCTTATTAAAAAAAACAACAACAACACACAAAACAGGAAACCTGTCACTTTGAACCATGCCTATCCTATCATTATGCATCAGGACAAAGTCACAGTTACAGATGACATCAGTTCTTGTTGCCATGTGCTCTTAGCGCCCTCTTGTGGTGAAGCGACGGAAATTAATGTTTATCCCAAAATATTCCAGTCGAGAGACTATTCTTAGAGGGATTGTGTTCTTCACCAGCTTGCCAGTGGCAGAGACTGCTCTCAAGGACCTCTTTTTTAAAAAAAAAAAAACCTCTTACCTGTGAGACTTTATAAAAAGCCCAAAAAGCTGCACAGAGTGTTTCTTCTTTTCAACCTCCTTGATTCTTGAGTTTACTGCCATGACAGGACTTGATCACTGGGGAGCTTATATGCAACCAAGTTTTTGAATTGGTGCAAACAACAAAGACAGACAGACACTGGAGGCTGTTTGTGGTCTTCGCTTTTAACCTTTGAATTATATTTTTCTCCCAGAATGCCACATTTAATCACCAAATAATAAGAATAGAAAAATGTACTTGTTACTAGTGATACACAGAGTGTCCTACCTTGAAAAGACTGCTGCAGGCTGCTTATGACTAAAACAATGGCTGCCAATTTTGATCTCCTTAGAGTCACAGTATCAATCGTAGACCAGAATTAAGCTGGTACCCAACCAAAGGACGCTCAAATGCTGCAGATAAAGTTTATCTGATAAACCTAATCTGTATTGACGGCTTGAGTCTACAGTGTATGCCCAACATGTCTTTGAGCCAAGAGCAATGTTTTCCAGTCTGATCAGCTGAAAAGCGAAATGTGTAGGAATCTGGAAGAAATAACAAGGCGTACTCTAGCAGCCGGAAGACTGATGAGACAGGCAAAATTCAACCTCGCAGCCTAGTGGGGGGAAGCAAAGGATATGGTATCTCCCTCTCTCATCTCAGTGGCACAGACAAGGCAAGGTCAGTGTTAAGGTCAGTGGGTGCAGAATAGGAAGTGGTTGGCAACCGAGAGAATATATGGTGGCAGCCAGTTAGGGAAGAGAGAATGCAAAAAGGAAACAAGAGTGAAAAGGCTGGATAAATAAACAGAGAATGAGCCAGAAGGACAGAGAGCAACACTTAGCCAGTTGTCCAGAGAGGCTTGGTTAGCATTCTCAGCCTCTGTAAGATTTCTAAAAATGTTTTAAGTGCATATAAATAAAGAACAAGTATATAAACATGGGTGAAGTCCTCCAGGCCAGTCATCCACAGGCTTACTGTGTGTCTGTTAGCAATGACAAATGCAGTTAAAAACATCTCAGCAAAAATGTGCTGCAAATAGATTTAGGATTGAACAAAGTCCAACTGTGCAAAGCATAACTTAACAGTTTCACAATTGGTTTTTGAGAAGTAAGGGATGTACCATTTCTTCTCCAAAAGGCCAGCACACACATCTCTCTTCCTAGTGCTGACTGTACAGCTGATAGGATGGCTCCTTGTGGTGCTTTTATGCCATTTGTCATCATCTGTAACACACAGCTCTCTCTGGAGTCATACAAACAGCAGCCAGAACATTCCAGGGAGCAGCAGGGGCATGAGCTTATCTCCCAGCCCAGTGGAGCAGGTAAATGACGTCGTCGTCATCCTCTTGTGTTGGAACCTGATCGGCCTAAAAGGGACCCAGTTGCAAGGGTGGGCCATTAGGGTCAAAAAATGCAGATTATCATTCTTGAAACATGCTGTTAATGGAGGTGATTCTGGGAAAACCTCTGGAGGATCTTCTGTTCATGCACAATTTGTAGTGTTTTTGTAACCTCCAAGGGAACAATCTATCATCTTTTAAGGTTCTGCAGGCTTTTTTTTATAACAGTGAAGCCTGCATTTTTTGAGAATTTGCTAGCCAAATTAGCTCTGGGGTGCCTTATATGCATAAAGATTTAAAAGTCAATATTATGGCTTTTTTTTTTTTTTCATATGTAATGTCTCTGAATATCATTGTGGCCCATCTACCTGGAATGCTAGTGCGTAGCCTCTGGCACAGCTTAATTAACTCATCTGTGTGGTTACAGAAGGCATAATGGGAGAGAGAAATCACTCATCACCAGAACATCCTTCCTACTGATCTGACTTCAAACACTTTCTCTGTGTGGTAACAAAGATACACAATCCCAGTAATCCTCACAAATCATGATCAGTTGACAGGGTTTTATACACAACCACCTTTGAAGAGACATACAAATCAATGAGGAGAATAGAAATTTTATTCATTAAATCAATCAGTGTACCACTGGTTAATCCTAGCCAGCTGAAATGGACCTTTAGAAGATGCTAAATTATTCCCGGCAAGATGAAAGAGTAGGTAGACTAGGGTTTGGTGGGTGGCTAATTCCTGAAATAGGACTGTCAATTATGCATGTTTCAGTCTGGCCCTCTCCCTGCTGCCTGAGAGGTACTTAAGCTCAGCAAAAGAAGAAGCAGAGAGGAGAGGACACTAGAGGGAGACAATTTGTTCACATCTGCAGCCTTCTCCAAAGCTTTCCTTGGGATTCTGAATTCCACTGTAATAGGCCCTCCTGAGAAAAGCACTCAATCCACAGTGATCAATATGAAATCATTCACCACATCCAACTGATAATATTAACAACATTTAGGGTGCATCTGGATAGTTTCCCTGACAAGTTCATGTTAAAGATAGAAGATTACTCTGAGCTGTCTTTAAATTTGTATTCACATAACATGCAGGCTAAATAATGTGTGGTGAACCTCATATGTTTTTAAAAAAAATCCCCTATAGACTTGCAGTTTCAATTTCAAATATACATCCGTACTAGATGTCATCTGTCATTGCTGGTATTTGTTGCAAAAAAACATTTGAAGTCTGAAATAAAACATTTTTTTTTTTTTTTAACATAGATATCTTCGTAGAGAAAGGGGTTACACATGATGGAAGAACAATTTCTCCAAGGTCAAGTGAAGCTTCTGAGGGTGTAAAGTGATTACGGCAACAGGAAACAGGATGCTTCTTCTCAAAACAGCATCTCATAACACTGTCAGTGAGTCTGTTGCTTCTCTCACTTTCTTTTTCCCCCCTCAGCTCTTTCACACACTATCAAGTTTACTTCTTTCTCAATCCCCAAATCCTCCACTTTTTATGCAGAGGCTTGGTTAGTTACAAGCTGCTTCTTCTTATTCTTTCTTCTATTTTTTTTGCATGCTGAATTTCCTCTCTATTGAGAAGCTGTTCATCTTTCAGAACTGAACAGTTACACCAATACAAATGCAGGATTGCAGGAATCTTGAATTGTCCTTGAAGCTTAAGCAAATGATGATGAGTTCAAAGCATGTAGGATGCAAATATATCTTAAAAGAATTTTTTACCTCGTTAATCAAAACGTCTTCAACCGCTCTCACCTTTTTTTTTTCTTTCTTTTTTTTTTTTTTTTTTGTTTATTTTTAATAA
>VUQS01020484.1:34192-57449 GCA_015108495.1 Heterochromis multidens
AAAAATATGAATTTTTTTTTTTTTTTTTTTTTTTTTTTTTTTAAAAAAATTTTAATATTTTTTTTTTTTTTTTTTTTTTGCCATGAGTCACACAGAAATACAATATTTTGAGCAGTTGTACAGGTCTTAAAAATATTTGTCATTCTACCTTGCGTGATTCATAACTCGGTGAAGTAATGACACCATAACAGAATTTGTGGCACTACACAAACCTTGTACCAATGATTTATAAAATGGCTATAGGGCAAGCTTGTTAGAGGAGAAAAATGGTTGTATTGAATGTGGATTATAAAGGATCTTAAAGCAATGGGATTAAGCCAGATAGATTAACATTGCATGGGTTTGTACTTTATGTTCAATTGATTTCAGACCTTTAAAAGAAGTCTCATTTGGAACTTCCCATTTAGAAAGTTCTCTCTCTTTTTTGCGCATACTTTCTTTTGTCCCCTTCTCCCCCCTCCACTATGTGCCTGCCTGGCTGCTTATGCCTGCTGGTGAATAGGGTTTTGTTTAAGGAAGCCCGTCTTGGCAGGTGCCTTGGCGGCACGAGCTTCGGGAAGCAAATCGTGAGCAGACCAATCAGCGTTAATTTTCTCACGGCTAACAATGACCTCACAGGTAACCCTGCCAATGACCTCGCACTGCTGAATGCTGCGGCATGGTAACTCTATACAGTATGTACATCACGTAGAGTAATTCTGAAAACAGACAGGAGGTGAAGGTGAACACGGAGGACATTTCACTGTAAACAGCTGAAGGTGTTAGCACTGGGATGACAGGATCACAGGTAAAACATCTTGTATCAGCAGACATAACTGACACTGCCCCAAAACACGGACAGTTCCAGTGTCAAGAGACAGTCAGAAACAGACAGAAATGCAACAAATGATCATTGGGTTACATTAAAGTGGACACACCCTCATTTTAATTCACATCCGACGTAACATGTATGACAAAATCAGTTTGCTTTGATTTATGCCGTTTCAGAAAAAGAGTGAAACATTTTTTTTTCTAAGGTCAGTATTTTCTGAAATGTAGGTTACTTTCATAATAAGACAGTTGATATATTTTTTTGTATTTTGCAGATATGACGAGTAAGTCACAGAGCACTGTTTACCTCTGATTTCCACCCTGTGTTTGAGAATCATGTATATGTATGATTTGAGTAATCTTAGGGGTTTTGTGACTATCTGCACCAGAATATTGGTAAAGGGCACAAAGGGGAGATAACCACAGGCCCTGTCAATCAAAGAAAACAGGCTAAAGAAATGCAAACTGGCACACACATTACAAATGAATAATGTCACCCAACTAAAGCTTATCTTATGACTTAAAAAGAACATTTTGTATTATAAATAGAAGCTGTGCTTACAAGTCATGTCAAAGGTATCAATATAGACCGGTCCACAAATATTCAGGGATTAGGTTGCATCTGAGGATGATTGACAGATGAGAATGAAAGGATTAAACAATGATGATGTGATGCAAAGTGCTTTATGCACATTCATTTATGCCTCGTCTCCTCTTAGCCTGGCTGGGGATAGCCGTGGCTTTGTTAGATAGGCTGCTAAAAGTAGCTTTAGAATGCCAGGATTTCTCTGCAAAGGCTTCAACATCTCAATGTTTAGTTTCACTGTTGACAGAATTTAACTTCTTTACCTGCTTTTTTTGAAATAGGGATGTGAATAGCAAATTAATTCATCATCATGGACTATAGTTTTCTGTAAAACTGTAAAAATGTTTGTCTACATTTCCATCTGGAAATCTCTTGGGCTAAGTGTAAAAACAGGGGATTTTCCTTTTTTCCTGAGACTGTAACATCCTGCTCTAATTAATAATAACAACAACAACAACAATTGGAATATAAAATGTGATTGATTAATAACCTTTTGAGCTTAATCAGACAGATAGTAGTACATAATCATCTCATTATCAGTGTAGATGCTTGGTAGATTTTTAAAGTCTATCCTTACAAACAGTATATATTGACTTTACTCTGTGACATGGCACTACTGTTCATTCCCATTAAAGTTTAGCAAGCTTTAAATCTGAGCGTAGGATCAAAATTCCTATTTTTTCTAACTAAATTTCAGGCTTGTTTAGAAATTGGAAATTCTCAAAAAACAAAAAAATAAAAAATAGAAAAATCGTCCACAACCCACCCACCTTTTCAGTACTGCCACTGTGTATAGAAGGCAGTAAAGAAGACAGAGATGAGATGATGCTGTTCCGTGCCATCTCCTTGTTTGATATTTTGCAGTAACGCTCAGACTGAAACATGTAAACGAGGCCTGCTCTGGGTTTCCTGGAGAAATCAAAGAGACGGCTTCTGCCGACATTGCTCGAGATTTACCACTCAACTGTTGGCGTCATTACCGCTGCTGCTGGTGCTTTTGTTTCCCACAGTGGAGTCACACACAACCATGGCATGTCCCAGCATGATTTTAATTGCCAGTGGGACTGTGGCCACTTCAGTGGGAGATGAGTTCTGATGGCTTGTTATGGAAATGAAAGGAAAGAGCAACATCCATTTACAGAGCAATGGGCGTAACCCTTCCCTTGTACCTCATAAAGGGATTTGCCATGTAAGCCATCCAGAACAGGTAGTCAGTGCATCTCTGGCAGTCTATAGGATGCTGAATCTTTTTACAGAAAAACAATGTGTACTGCACAAAGCAACTGTGACAACACTTTCAGAAACTGCTTGTTTTGTTTGCAACTGCAGTTTTCTTTACTGAAACTTAAGATTTTAAACTGCTTGCTTTAATGTCACTGAGAAAGGAAGCTAACTGTCGTAGTAAACTGGTTGAGGTAATTTTGGGGCGTCAGACAGATCTACCATTAAACCACTGTCCTGAATTTTACTTCAGATTGTGGCAGCTGTGACTGTGGCTCCCCTGTTCATGGCCCTCTGTTAGTGCTGGTCTGTCTCTGACAGCTGGAGTTTCCCCCTCTTTCTCTTTGCCTCCTTCTTTGTCTCCCAGTCTATCTTTGCACGTCACATTCCCTTTTTTCCTTTACCTCTTTTCTTTCTTTCTTTCTTTCTTTCTTTCTTTCTTTCTTTTTCTGTGAATGGCAAATTGACCAGTACCTCAACCTCCTCCACTTGTCTCCACACATCTCTCTTAGGGACTGTTTATGCTTTATGTGCCTGCTTGCAGAAAAAAAAAAAACTCCCAGGTGTATTGAGGTTCTAGAGATTTCAAGACTCAAGTTTTAATGAAGTCAAGTAACAAAGCTGCATTCCCTTCCCCAGGCCATTTGTGCTGTGACCACATGTACCCACACTGTATTGGAGACAGGTAGTTTGATATCCACATTTAAAAACAAAACTGTACATTTGTCTCCTTTCCTTGTTTTTTTTGTGTGTATTTTATCTCTCAATCTATCATTCTTCCTCACTGCTACATCTTTCCCTTTCTGTGCTATTTTCTTTTTTAGTCTTTTAGGATTACAAGGCCTTGTAAATCTAGTCTTACACCTTGCTCAGTTATTTGATCTAGATTTAGCATTATGATATTCCCCTTGTCAAAATGATCCTTATTTTAAATGACACAGCTCACTGCTGGGAAAATGAAACCTCCGTTGCTGCCAGCCCCTTTGAATGTCCCTGTGAGTTTATTAAAAGCACCAGCTTCCCCGTTCCAACTCAGATCTGCACAGCTGCACGAGTCCGAAAGAATATTCAAGGACAAAAGTCCATAATGTAATTCATGCAACAGAATGCTGGATCATTATCTTTGGTGAGCGTCACTTTATGACTGTGAGCCCTCCCAAATATTTCCAGTGTTAAAGAACATTATTTCCTATTAGACTTCTCCTTTTTCAAGCAATTTCTGCTGTGCAGATAGCACACAGAGTAGAAGAAAGAGAGGGAATGTTATGTTGTGCAGACTATTATCCGAACCTGACATTGCATTTCAAGGCTTGTGGCACAGGTCTTATCCCAGTGAGTGACCAAGATGTCCAGCTGAAAAAAAATATATTTTCTTTATCTCTTGAAATAAATGCACTTTTGAAATCAGGTTTTACAACTGACACTAAATGCTCCTCACTGAGACCAAGAGACAGTCTGATAGTAAGCAAAGACAACTTTGACCAAGACGACAGGAAAGTGACAAGCAACTTGATGGGAATTCTTCACTGTCACTCTCGTGTCACCCCTGAAAAAAACAGATGTGCAGCCAACATGAATAAGCCCCTCCTCAGATGGAGGATGACACAAGGAGTTGTTTTTCCCCCTGTGGTAATGGCTGCTGTGCTGAAGCTGGAGATGGGTTTAAATCCCTGACCCGTCAGCTCCTTTGCTTTCAGTGGCCTCAGTGGAACTGCTCCAGATGAAAATGGGGCCAGAGCAGAGACATATGAATGACTGTTTGTTTGGTGGTCAGACACAATCACCAACTGAGTGACCCAGTTAACGGGTAGTCAAAGCGATGCTCAGTTTGATTCATGCATTTTTTTTTTTTAATGTTTCACACTTTCTAAATGTATCCTGTGTTCCTTTTTGTGCTTTCCACCAATATTTATGCTTCAGTTGAAATATAAATGATTTGTAAATGTGAATGCTAGTGTAATTATTATTTATATTTTTTTTTGCTGCAGATATAGTACGAATACACATTTTCTTTTGTTTGAATAATTGCCAGAGCGCTTATAAATGGAGGGTACGTGCATGTGTTTCTTCTTTCCTCTACTTCCTTTTTTTTCTGCTGTGGTCTCCTTGGTTGCGGGTGGAGAGTAATTAGGTTTTCTAGGGGATTGAGGGGCTCTTACAATGCTTACCAATGGCAGCCGTCAGGCAGGCTAGTGCTGGCAGGGCAGAGAGGACAGAGGGCTGTGCAGGAGCCTGGCACTGCTAAACCTGATGCTGACTGACAGTAATGAGGACAGCTTGCTAGCCAGGATAGAGAGGAGAGGCGTGCAGAGGAGAGGAGGGCATGGTCCTCCACTATACCTCTCAAGACCTCTTATCAAAGCCTCTGTGCGTACACACACACACACACACACACACACACACACACACACACACACACACACACACACACGTACTACTAGATGTACAAACACAAGCACACACAAGTTCAACATGTCTGTGTTATACCTGTGTTCTTTGGCTTTACTTATAAATCTAATAAAAAGGATCAGAAATAAGGTACATTGTGATTAATGGAAAAACAACCAAAAAAGCAGGATTTTAGCACAGCTGGGAGACTTTTTGTTCAGTCTGGAAAATAGCCTTTAAGTACTCAGAAAGGAACAATGTATTTCTTCAAATATGTATAGTAAATTTTATATCTATCTAACTATATATATATATATATATATATATACACACACACACACACACACACACATATATATATATATCAGGTTATGGCCTTTCTGTGTGGAGTTTGCATGTTCTCCCTGTGTTTGAGTGGGTTCTCTTTGGGTACCCTGGCTTCCTCCCACAGTCCAAAGACATGCAGTTAGTTGGGTTAGCTTAATTGGTGGTTCTTCAATTGGCCATAGGTGTGAATGGTTGTCTGTCTCTCTGTGTTGGCCCTACGACAGACTGGCAAACTGTCCAGGGTGTACCCAGCCTCTTGCCCTATGGCAGCTGGGATAGGCTCCAGCCCCCTTGCGACCCTGAATTGGATAAGTGGAAGAAAATGGATGGATGGATATTGAATTAGTTTAGTATTTTTTGATGTTGTTTGTGTGTTGCTATAATTACAAAACAATTGACCGCAGTTAGTTATTAGGATTTGCTTTTGCAGTTGTTTCTGATCACAATGTCACCAAGAATCTAAGTGGCTTTGGTCAGCACAACGCAGCAGCGACACTGACCTTGGGCCCTCTTCAGCTGTAGCACTCTTCGATATTAGCGCTCTTCAATAATGTGGCAGGTCTTGTTAAAAAAAGAAAGAAATAAAAATTTGGTATCACAATAACATCTTTTTTCCATCCTCTCAAGTCTCTACCCATCCAAGGCATTACATCAGGGAGGGGCTTTAGAAGGCATTTCTAATTTTTTAACCGTGACCTCTTTGAGATCGTGTTCGAACGAAACACGGGGAATAATTAAAAAGGGACGGCCAGCTTAATCAGGATGATGAGTTCTATTGTGTTGTCAGAGACATTACCTTGCCATCCAATTTTGATTTCTCATTGCTTCTCAATAACTTTACACCTGTGTTTCTGCTTTTGTACATGCTGTCTGGGATTGGTACAACAAAGAGTGACATATGGCAACCACAGCAAGAGAGGCTCAGGGGTGTCAAGATGTGTGAAGTTATTACAAATAGACCTGTGGCTATTTATAATAGCAGCATTTCTTAATGAAAAAATGAGGAGAAGTTTTGAGGTCGAGCTTAACCAGTGCTTATTTAGTCTTCTTTTCTGATAAAAAAAAAAAGATTGACAGAACATGTTGTGTTTTGTAAATCAACCTCTGTTTTTTTTTTAAGCTTTCTTCGTGACTCATCTCCAACAGTGAGGTTTTAAACATTCAGTAGCTACACTGCATCCAGAGTTGATTTGTAATTATAAAAGTGAAGCTTAAGTGTGATCATTTTGAGTTGGATGTGTCTGTCTGACTGGAAGGATGCCTGACCAGCTCACTGAAGTGTTCTGCCATGATTGGATCCAGTTGTCATTCTAGTGTAAGATATTGGAATTTCGCCCGCCAGATAGCTCTTTCTCACTTTGACGTTGTTTGACAGTTCAGTTTTTATGTGCTGTCCTGATTCTTTTTTTTTTTTTTTTTTTCCAGGGCACCAGCCTCTCAGATTAAGACTGATATTCTTTCAGCTAGACAACTCTGTCAGGTTATTAGCTGTGCTATTGTTGGTGGTGTGATTAGTAGTGATGGTCAATAGCTTTTTGTTGGCCTTTTCTGGCTGAACTGCTTGTTTGCAACATGTTTCTGAATCTAAGCTGAGAAGGTTGCAGGGCATCTTTTTAACAACATTTTCCCAATGATTGGATCATATGACTAACTCGCTACAGAGGTAGCTCATAAGTACATAAAGCCTTTCCCAGTGTAATAATTTGTTTTGTCACTGCTCTCATACAGTCAATAGAGTAACATTCTAATAATAACCAAACATAAGACAACAAATAACAAGCCACAAATGGAAATACATTCTTTGCTGTAATTGCACATTTCGGAGCCTGCGCTATTATTTTGCTTGTCACTCTCATCTGCTGTGTTTTCTTTGTGTTACTCCATAAAATGTCTTTCCTTGAAGGTGACTCTGGTGTATCTGTTATCACTCTGATCTATAAATATTATGTAATTAGCCGAAAATATTGAAAGCTTTGTTGTTTAATTAAAATGCTAAAATTACGAGTGAATTACTCTTTCACTTAAACAAATGGTGTTGATATAAGATAAAAAAGGTTAACAGGATATAAGTGCTTCAAGATTATGAGCATAATGGAATGTAACTAAGTTCTAAAGTAGTGTCCTTTGCAAAGGCACTGCTTACTTTATATAAGCCATTGGATTTAGCGTAATTTACACTAAGTTTACCCACTGAGTTATGTATATTTTTTTCCTGCATACTCGCAGGTATAGTTGTGTATACTTGTTTTATACTACTTTGTACTGGAGGACAGGAATACGCAATGGTCATGGGACTGCTGAGGTTCAACTTCAATTACATAACTTCATTATTTCAGTTATGTCTAGACTTTGAGTTTTGTGGATGTGTTTTGTGGTTTCCAGTGTTTGTGTGGCCAAGGATAATGGCCAAGACTCCTGTTGTGATTAATGAATGTGTGTAGATGTTAAGGGTTGTTGTGTAAGTGTTAATAAAATCAATGTTCCTGCAACTGTGTGATATATGGGACACAGGAATGTGACAGAAACTGAGCTCTCTGTCTTTTAACACATAATGTAAATGCACAAATACAAGTGCTCTTAACTTTTTAAAAAACTCTAGGCCTATTATTTTCTAAGTTAATTTACTGTAAAATTTGCTAAACTCAGGTTATATAAAATGCACGTAGCTTAAATAATAGAAATCTTTTACTTTGGTATCCTATATTATTATAGTATATTATATATTATATTCATGTGACTTATCCTCCTTATGGCTCAGTCACAGTAGAGTAAAAATAGGACGGCAACCTCCTTGTGACTAGGACAAATTGTTGGTTGCCTGGCGATTGCATTGAACCTATGTGCCTTTTTGTAAGTAGTTGCAGCAACCAACTGGTCGCTGAGAGGTTGAGCAAGCAACACCCTCAACCACTGGGCGACCACTTTAGATTGCAAGACACAGGTGACCTGGTGGGAGGCAACCTGTCTCCAAACAGGAGACCCGGACTCACTCTGAGACAGACTGGTGTCCAACATGTTGTAATCAATCAGTCTGATGACTGCAGCTCGTCTGTGACACGTCTCTTTGCAATAAAGGAATTGACTCAACTGGTTGCCCACTTGTTGTATTCTGTTATTTTCCTACATAAAATTAAGGTTGCTGAGCATCTATGTCATTTGGCAGTTAAATCGTTGTTGTGCAGCAACTACATCACTCTTTGTGGAAGAATTTCTGAATTTCGTTTCAAATCTATGAGGTTCTGACTGGACTCTGAATGTAAGTAGTTAATGTGAATTTCTGTACAATCTGAATTTGTGTATATGGCAACAGATTTGTGATTTACGCTGATTTCTCACAGTGAAACACTGTATAATCACAAAGAAATTGCATGTAATTGCCAACTTGAACCCATTCAGTCACAAACCGATAGCAAACTGACAGCCGCTATTGTTGCAGTTATATCGCTGTCTTGACATACCAAAGCTGCTTTGAAGATGGCAAGTGACTGCGAGTGGTCACAGACCTCGAAGCAAGCATTTCAAAGGCAAAGAGATCGCAAGTTGATTGCACATTTTATTAATGTTAATAAATTTTACAGTGTAATAGCTCCTAAATGGTCCCATGTGGCAGAAAATCTGCATGGTATTCTTGGTAAATCTAGATATATTCAGAGTGTTGAGGTGAAACAAAGTGTGTAAGGAAAGATAAGTAAGAACAGAGGCTGTGAGGCATACTGCTGCACTGTTATGGTAGGTTATACAGGGTTGTCTGTCTCTCAGATTCATAATAATGAACAATTTTTCGACCAAAATGGAAAAAATCTGTGATTTTCTGTAATCTGTACTGAACTTAAGTCACATGTTTATTTTTATATGATGACAGCTGCTGCAGTGTGTCACATTGTGCACCTAAAAAATATACGGTACGCATGTGTTACACACCAAGTCTTCAATACTGAATTACTGCATCTAAGTCAGGGCGCTAAAGAGCTTAGCTGTTCCTCTACATAATGCCTCGGTCCTCAGCTGTGACCTTTCTCTTCCGCACATCATTCACGATTATACTGCTGACATGTTGGCTCATGCCAATAATTTTTCATTGGAGGCAGTGTCAGCCACATCATATTTTATCATCTGGATAAATTTGTGTTGTGTTTTCATGTGGGCTCACCATAATTTGTATTTGTCTGTTTATGTGCCTGTCCTAGAGATTAGATTTTGCATTTAATTTAAGTCGGCAAAGAATTCAGATGTAAACACAATCTGGCGCCAGAAGGGGGGAAAAAAATGCTTATATCTGTGTATAGTCTCAAAATGAGTAATATGTTATATGAATAGAATACAGTGTATGTGTCGGTATGTGTGTAAAACAGTGAGCTTGCACAAAAGTGAGGCATTCATTGGACAGCGTGTGTGCACAGATTCAGAGCATAATGATCACACAGTGCTTGAAAAATTGAGGAGAAAAGGGGCACAATATTAAAAAACTGTAATTTTGTGTATGGATGATTATTTGAATTGTATGATTCTTATAGGTAATATTTTATATGGATGAACAGTGTTCAAATGCAGATTTTTACAGCCAGATCTGAGTCAAATTTTAATTCTTTTCATGCTTAATGAAATGGTCTCCAGAGTGGTGATGTTTCCAAGTGCACCTTATGCACTTCTGTGACTCCAGACTTAGAAGTCAAAAATGTGACTATATTATACAGCATTTGAGTGCTCTGTCTGCAAAGAACAAAATAGACCTTGTAACAGACTCTTTTTTTTCACAGTTTTATTTTTGCAGTTGCAAAATCAACAGGAGTAAGTGCATGTTGAAATTGATGTTGAATTAATAAAATAACAGTGGTTATTATAGACAACAGGTCTTTATGTATTTTTTTCCCAAACAATATAAGTAATTCTGCAGCTACATAGTCTTTGTAGTGCATGTGTGACAGTGCAAAACATCGTCACAGAGTTCTAAACAATAATAAACCATCACCTCCACACATACATCAGTCTTTCTGAGTTAGTGAGCTTGTCGTACAACTCAGTTTCTTTCAGTTTAACTGCATCACCTGCTCCACCGATCATAAATACTAGTCAGTGTTTTTTTAACAAAAAAAACCAGATTAAATACTGTTTTAGGTGGGACTTAAATGTTCTCTATGTAATTGAAACCATTGCTTAACTAAAGTAATTACTGCACATTATCCATTCACAGAAAATATTCAGAGGTAATGTCAGTGCCATGCTTGGCTGTTCACAAATTTGATTTATTGTGCCAATTGTGAGATTTCAGTATTTCCAGTGAATTAATTCAATGGTAAATTGGATATCATATGTCTTGGCAGCACTTTTTCAATTTCTAATATTTGCCACTCACAGCTATGCACCTCACATCCACTGTTTTCCTCTGTTCAGATGGTTTCACAGGGCTTCCAGTTTAGACTTCCATTTAAAGTAAAACTGCCTTTGCCACATGGTGTGGAGCTTGTTGCTTTTAAAAGAAATGAGGGGACCTAATTTAATTGACTGTGATTGACACTGGCTCCTACCACATCAACTAGTAATTTATTCCTTCTAATCCAACCTTTTTTTTGCAACTGCACTGCAGGTGTGCCGCTGCTGCGCCAGCATCTTTGGACGCAAAATTACCAAAAGAAAATGTCTTCTTGCACCTACATGCTCTACATGTGGTAAAGCAGTGCCATGAATTTGGACCACTGCCTGTGCTTTCACCTTGATTCATTAAAAAGAAGATCCCCTGTGACACACAGTTGGGAAATGCAAAAACATCCTGACGAATGGGGGGGAAAAAAAACAAAAAACTCCTTTCTCCTCTCCTGCTAGTCGAGAATGTGAAATAATCACAAGCAGGTCAACTTTGGCTTGTAACAGTTATTTTGTGACTTAATTTTCTCCCGTGTTATCATACAATAATGAAAAGTGTTGACAGATTCATTTCCTTGCTGCTACCGCCTAAGACCATTTTGTGATTTCTAATTGATAGCTACATGCGGCATTTTTTATAGCACTAGCCAATTTTATAGCACTTTTAATTAGGCCAACTTTGACCTTCTGTTCGCTTTGCATTTATATTGCTCCAAATTATTTTCACCTTCTTTCTTCATTAACTTTTGTCAAATGAATACAGTCATTTACAACATAATAATCCATACATGCACTCAAATAAATTGCTAATAGTCTGTAAAATTAAGTCTTTTATTACACACAAATAGGTAGGTGTTTATGAAACAAAAAATATTCCTCCTTCTGCAGTTTTTAAGTAACATACAAACATAGAAAATAGAAAAAAAGTGAATAAAAATACCTCAGTGGAATAAGTCTGTAATAACCACTTAGTTGACTAATTTACAACGAGTGGAAGCCCTTACCTATGTCATTAGGGAATACAGGTGTATGATGACTCTCCATTCAGATAAATCCTTCACATGGAACTAGTTAATCTCCCATGTAATACTGAGCAGATGTGTATATTGGTAAATGAATAAACACCAACATCAGATGAATCTCAATTGACGAGGTGTTAAGCATTCATTCATAAGCATTTCATCTTGTGAATGAATATTGAATTTGCAGGCACATGCATGCCAGCATGCACCACATGTGCCCAAAGAATTCTGAAACATTAAGCTTTAACTCTTATTGTGACACCAGGTGATTTAAGCTTAAACAATGTGGCACAGCAGTCACAG
Organism: Heterochromis multidens; assembly: GCA_015108495.1. Classification (NCBI taxonomy): domain Eukaryota; kingdom Metazoa; phylum Chordata; class Actinopteri; order Cichliformes; family Cichlidae; genus Heterochromis; species Heterochromis multidens. The sequence goes on from VUQS01020484.1 coordinate 46,211, forward strand.
TTTGAGACCAGATAGTCAGGTGTTTACAGGGCTGCCATAGAGTGCTTTCACTTTTAAGAATGTGCATCCCATGTAAATCTTGAATCTTAACAAGAACAATTCCAGGGAAATAGGGGAGCGGACAGGAGAGGCTGAATTTACTGTAATAGGAAAGCAGAAAGGTGAATGACAAGATTTCCTTCATTGCACATGGAAGACAACAATGAAGAACAAACCCAGGATATGAAGCAGTGCAGTTAAATTTTTCAAATTAAACAAACATGGCATCTTGTCCAGAAACTTCCTCTCTCTCGACCTAACCTTCCACTGAAGAAACAGTTCATGCCTGATGCTAGTTCAACCAAGAAATAAGTAATACGGTGGCTGCATCCTGAATCATTTTATCACTGGGGTGGCTACTTTTAAAGTTTTAAAGGATACAGAGATTTGGCAAGCCACATTGTCTGAAGCACTTAATATGCATAAAGTAGACAGGGCCTCCACTGTTGATTTAAAAAAACCCAGCAAACACTAGCATCTCTGAATGCATTAAAAGTAAATTGTGGCAAAGAATTCATTAACGTTATTGGTAATTATGTTTGTGCCACTTAATGAGGCCCCTGTTTTGCTCTACAGTGGAGTGGACAGTTATTAGACAGACAGCAGTGACGTTTAAAATAAAAGTAGAGGCGTAGTTTTACATTTGAACTCTTCTGACCTTTATTCCGTTCTCCGTCTGGCTTTATGTTAAGTGCAGCATATTTGGGTGTGAATGAGTTTGTCTTTCTGTCCGTGTGGCTCATTTCTCTACCCTCTGCAGTATAAGAGCCTTTATCTGCTTGGATGACTTTATACCTGTATTACTAGTTTAATTTCCTTACCTGCTTAATTGAAATTCACATCTCTTTCTCCTCATGTGTCTTCCTGTGGTGTGTGTGTATATATATGTGTGTGTGTGTGTGAGAGAGAGAGTGTGTGGGGATATTAGTGAAGATGTATTTTCATTCTGAAAGTGGCAAGTGATGGACAGGATCTCACAGACAATGCACCCCCCAACTACCCTCAATCTTTTTGTCTGCTGAACCTGTCTTTTAGATACCTTTCAACCTTGTCTCTTTCTTTTGCGCTCTCTATTCCCAAGTCCTTCTTTTCCCTGGATTGCCTCAGCTTGATAAAGCTGGTGCTAAATTTAGAGACATATTTCTCAAAGTCACCAGGACTACAAAGAGAGAAGACCACAGACAAAATGGCCTCTCTAATCCATGTTTATCATCTTTTATTTATCTCTTTGACAAACGTGAAGTCGTCACAGAAATTCCCCTTTCTCTTTTGTCTCTCTGAGGCTGCCATAACTTTTTCTGTCCTCCAATTAAATGTCACTGGCTGCACGCTCGTCTCAGAAGGCCACATTTAAACCGACAGCATGTTCAGATGACATCATTCAGCTTAGCGGGGTTGTGCTTTATACAATTAAGGCTTGTTGAGATTCTAATAGAATACTTTGCCATTAAAATTACAGCTGCAAATGTGCTGTCATTGAGTTTGGCCTTCATTACCCACCCCTTATATCCTCAATTTCTTTGTTAGACCTGAGATCGTTTGATTACAGCGTGGCACCAACAGGAAAGAAATTATGTGTGTTCCTCCTGGAGTGGTTTCAGCTTAGAAGGTTGGCTCATCTAATTTTTGTGGAGAAAGCTGCTAAGCCACTGGCTAGGACATTAGCAAATAAAAGCAATAAAGCATAGCCATGGAGGCAAAAAATAAAGGTGGTAATCGGAATTTGTAACTGAACTGTAGCCAAAGAAAAAGGCACGAGTTATTAAAAGATACCACAAGACAGGATGGGGCGTGTTATACAACCAAAGGAACAAGTCAGACATTTTAGTAATAAATGTCAGCATGTTAAAAAACCTGTGAAAAAAATATATTTTATACAGGAATAGAACAAGGGAGGAGACATGAATGTGAGAGAAAGTTGTGAGCAGCAACATAACAAACAATATTTGCTAGATTTGTTAAGGTTGCCCACACTTTTACTAAATAATCTTAGACATCAGATGTTAATCTGCTAGACTTTGGTAAAAGTCCCTGAATTGTGTTTTATTAATATTACTCATGTGGGGAATGTGTGTGAGGTGCTTGCAAAGTGTAGATCGTCAGAATTTAGCTGTGGCAGAATATGGCTGCCTATAGTTGTATAGTGTCGTTTGTAATAAGAATGTAGTTTATTCGCCTTCTATGCAGCATACAGATGGATCAATTCACTGAACAATACCCACATTTCTCACTGTAATGTCTCAAGAAGCAAGGTAATGGCTTGGACAGAAGACCAGCTTCTCTGTCTCTTTCACTCGGTCTCTTTTTTTCCCCTCACTCTTTCTTACTGCTTTTATAACTTTCTTATCTGTCTGTTCCCAGGAATACTTCTCCTTTATCCTCTTCTCTGTAGCATGTCTTTGCCTCTTGTTTATATTGAATATGAAGGGTGGAATATCCCCCCTGCCTGTGCAGTAAAAGTGGTATCCTGCAGTGACCCTCCATTACACTATACTGTACATTCTTCAGAAGGGGAAAGAATAATTAGTTTGCCATTTTCATTTATAGTGCAATTATCTTGTAGATTATGGAACATTTCAGGTGTCTTTAGGTAAACAGTGTCAGAGAACTGAGAATAAGACTAGATAGCTTTTTCCTCACAAAAGCACATTAACCAAACACTGAATTGTTTCTTGGCTGATTGCAATCTAATTTTTGCTTATTATCGGTCTTCAACGGCTATAACTGGATCATATTTTTAATCCTTTGACATTCTATCCTCTGTCATCAGGATATAGATAAAAAAGACTGCGGTTACAGTGTCTGGCTAGCTTTTGCATGCTGTTGCTATATCATTTGCATACATGCTGCTTTCATAGATTGATTTTCTATGGTGCAGAGCTGTGGTTTGTGGCAAAAATTCAGTACATTAAGCACAGTATTTCAAAGCCGAGCAGGAAGACAACGTATGTGGAAATAAGTCTCAAAATCTTACAAACAAGCTTTGAGATGCAAAAAATGTTTTTTAAATGTGCACATTTTATATACCATGTAATATAATTTTCCATTCTTTTATGATGTTGCCAATCAAACAACTGGTTACATATACAGATTATATAACTGATATTCACAGGAAAGCCTGAATAAATCATTTAAAATAAAACATGTAGCATTCAAACTAAGCAAAAAAACAAAACAAAACAACAACAACAAAAGATTATGCTTGAAATTCCAAGTTCTATGCTAATATTAAAATGTGAAGTCATTTTTGAAGGTTTTGTATATATGAAGTAGGTGGCCAATGTGAGTGGCAGACTCCTATTAATATTGATCTTTTTGGCTGGACTTGCTTTCTAACTGTGTTTTAATTGTGGAGGAAACAAAGAACACATTCTTATTCATAGTAACTGCCTGTGAGGTATACCTTTAGCAGACATGAGGGTTGCATAAAAACTCTGCCTTGTACTTGCCGTCTGACATTTCCCAGTCTTTGATCGATGAGCTTGCCACTGGCTCCTTCACTCTGGGCAAGTCCTTCTCTCTCTGTCACTGAGAACTGCACAAGATGGTGAGGTTAGCACCTCCTGAAGTAAGATTATAAGCACAACATCTCGCCTTTTCTGAAGATACCATGTTACATTGTGCTACTGTGGAATCCTTAGTAGGAATAATGCAAAGCAGGACATTAGGTATTAATGTGAAAAGAAATTTCCTTTGGATTTCTGTATGTCACTGCACTGCAATACTGCAACAGGTGTGTTAACACTGGCTTTGATGCATCATCATTGATTACATTGAATATGCAAATTCAGAATAGATACATGATTGTAGTGAAGCAAACCCAAGTTTCCCTTTAATGGTGTCAAGATGTTGTTGTCTTTGATTTGCATTCTCACCATCCTGTGTTGCACTAATTAAACGCAGATAATTACGTAGCACAGTCTAGTATTTCCTTGCTTAATAATCATGCACTCCATTGATACTGATACGTTGTATTTTAAAGTCCACTCAAATGCACGCAATGCAAAAGATAAAGTGTAAAACTGTTGGTACTTTTTCCAAGTCTTAATTTAAAACTGTTGTTGTGGTTCCTTAAAGTGAATCAACATGATTATCTTTCATTTTGTGGTAATTTGGTTTTAAATCTCTGGGTTAAATTGGGATTTGTTATGTGGGAAGGGAGGTTGATTTAGCTGAGTAATTGCAAGGGTTTGCACCATCATGTAGCAGCAGTAGTCTTTGTGTCAAATGCCGCTTCATATAGCATTATAGGGATCTAATGAGCTTTACAAAGTCATTATGATTCACACACTTAGTCCATTTATTTCATTATTCAGAAAATGTCCTTAGTGACACACTTGCATAATCCACAGTCTCAGTTAATCTGAACTTTGATAGGTTGATAAATTGAACTGTGTTCAGCTGGATGTCGTCTCCATGCAAGTAGTCAGCAGACCTTTTCTTTATATTATGCTTTATATTCAGTGTTTTGTTGGGATTTAAGATCGTGAACTAGTCACACTGAATCACAATGCTGACAACAAAATGCAGTCAGGTATGAATCATTTTATTTGGAAATATGTACACTCAGTTTACCAGAAAAGTAAGGCCAGTTGCATCTGAAAAGATCTGTCACTTTCAGTATCAGTTCAGTAGTTGTGAGTGGAAATTTAAATCTTAATAAACTGGGTCACTCATATTGTATGTAGTTTAAATTATTTTTAAAGATGTTGACTGTTAGTAACTGCTGGGCTTTGCTGTTTTTTTTTTTTGTGCAAATGTTTGTCAGACAGGATTGAATTGGATTTGTTGGGAACAATTTTCAGCCTAATTCAGCCTATTTTCTGTCTTTCTTGTAAATATTACTGCAGCCGGACAGTGTACAAGGGAGTGACTCAAAATACACAACAATGCCCACGTCCATCACAATAAAGAAAAACTAGAACCAGTGCAAAGATGTGGCTCAATGATGTGCTTTCTGTAGGATTTTAATTTTTCAAATACAAATTACAATATGGGAGTAACAACAAGAGCCTTTACCGCTCTGAGAATGTGGAGATAAAAAGCACAATACCTACAGGTGCAAAAGCATGATGCACCAATTATGTTTCCTGGAAATGAGATAAAATCATCATCACAAATTGAACAAAGTATTCAGGATTATCCACTTGCGTAAGCATAACTTCTGACATCTTTAGCCAGAATGTGACCCATTTAAAACCTTGGAGGAAATCTTGCCCACATGCTGTGAAGAAACAAGCAGCTGGTCGAAGACTGGCTCAGACATAGTGTATTCTGCTTTGACTGTTTCTGCAAAAGAAAAAAAAGGTCTTATGGAAATTCACAGAGATTGAAACAACCTCCATGACCTAAATCTAAACTACATGCCTAGACATATATTTTCACTTCGTCTGAGAAAATGAGAAGGAAAGGCAACATTTTTTTTTTTTTTTTTTTTTTCTTGAAAAAAAAAAAAAGGAAAATTTTTTTTTTTTTTTTTTATCTGTGTAGAAAGAAAACACAGGGTTTTACTGTTTTTTTTCCTCCATCAAAAAGAGTCCATGTGTGTAGAGGCAAGCATCATGCAGTGGAGTGCAATAAACAGCACCTTTGGCCTGCCCAACAGACAAAAGGACAGGAAGTTCTTTTTTTCTTGTTTGTGGAATATTGTTTTCTTAACTCAGGAAGAGGGAGGCAGCTGAGAAAGCAAGGACAGTGGATTTCTTTTAGGCTCTTGGGTGGGGCTTGGGGCCTCAAGGATGAAACAGGGGGTGGATGGGAGAAGTAAATGCCAGCACCCTGCTGAGTAACAGGCATGGAGGCCTTTTGACTTGGTTGCCATGTTACTGACCCTTTGGTCGGTGGTATCCTCTCACTCACACTCACAGATGGAGGGAGAGTCTTGTGATATGAAGAGGGAAAAAAGGAACAGAGAGGAAGACAGGCAAAGTTTTTTTTATTCACAGCTTTGAGGGTTAGGTGGAGGGGGTTGTGGGGGTGTCTGGTCTATGGATGGCAGGTGGTGGTTAGAGTCTGGGTCATCTACCTGTCTTCCCATCTTATGCCTGATGTGATAACAAGAATAGAGCAACTGAAACAAGTACAACTCTCTCCCTGCTTGAAGGCACATAGTGTTGAGTTTATTGAATATAGATTATGCAAACAGACCTTTAGAAAATGCAGAGTGCTAACATCTGGAAGTCATAGGTGAGCTGCACGTAAGGAGTAGAATGATGGTAAGGAGAACTGATAGGCTTGGTGTAGTTCTTGACTGACTTATGTAGACAGGTGCAAATGGTGAAAGGAATAGTAGAAGTCAGGTTTGTGTGTCTATTGTGGCGATTAAAGTCTAGTAATCCATCACCTCGGCCAAGGTGTTCAGTTGTGTTGAGATTTGGTGACTGTGAAGGCAGTAGCATATGTAGTGACCCCTTAGATTGGATCTTCGTCAAATCAGGATTGAATAAAGGTGATCTCTCAGAACAACTTTGCAGGCGTCCTTTGCTCAGAGACAAGTGGACATAAACCATGGCAGCAAAGAGAGACACTGAAACTCCTCTCTGTAGGGATCAAGCAGTGGCCTACAAGTACAGTTTACTTGGCATACACCATACACACATTCAACTTCTTGTTGAGAATATGGGGAGGATGACTCATCTGACTGTATCACTTTTTTTTTTTTCCACATCTATGTTTTTTGCACCACTGAACTCTCAAATGTGCATTCATCTTTGTAATAAGAGGTTTAGGCACTGAAACCCTACTATAACATCGCTGTCTATGTAATTGTCGACAGACTATTTTTGCTAACAGAGTCAGATCACATCTTGCGCTGCCATTCTCAGTCACCCAAGGAAGAGTTGCTCTTCTGTTATTCCTTCCATGCTGCACTAATGCACTAGCATCATGGTCATCAAATGTTTGCAGTCAAAAACAATTTCTGACCTATTTAAGGATGTCATTACAGGACATCTGAAAACAGACTTACTTTTGTCACTGCTGAAACACTAGCAGGTTTAGCAGACTAAAAGTTCTCATATCCATACCCAAACATGGAACCCATTTTTCAAAGTCACTCAGATCTTTTCCTCTTGCCATCTTGGTACAGACTTGCAAAAAACTGGGTCTTGCTCAGCGTTTTTATACATGCCACAATGATCAGTTGTTAATTGCTTAATTGTACCATGCAGCACACCTGTGTAAAAGCATCTGCGTTGGTTGTGTTCCTCACTCATTTATTCGGGTTATTCCTTTGTCACCCATCTGTAGATCTTATAATGTGCTGTTTTAATGTTTCGACGTGCCTAGCTACTAAATGTCAAGCAGCATGGGAACAGTTGCATGTTTCAAATGTTTAAGCTGCAAATGTTATTTACACTTGTGTTGACTAGCAGTATAAGAGCAAATGTTGTAGCTGAATATTAATGTGAACAGAGCAGATATGTTTGCCGTGAGCTACCACATCCTTTAGAAATGTGCACATACACTGTCAACACTTGTTAAAAAAAACTCAGTTTAAGCTTTAGGTAAGTGAAGATTTATATTTACTGTTGTGTAGTATTTACTGTTGCAGGGCTAACACAGAGAGACAGACAACAATTCATGCTCACATTTACACCTGTGGTCAATTTAGAATTGCCAGTTAACCTAGCCCATGCATGTCTTTGGACTGTGGGAAGAAGCCGTGGTACCTGGAGAGAACCCACGTAAGCATGGGGAGAACATGCAAACTCCACACAGAAAGGCCCCAGATGGCCCATGGCTTCAACCCCAGGACCCTCTTGCTGTGAGGCAACAGTGCTAACCATGCTGCCATGAAAATAGCTAAATATTTGGAAGAAGTTTCACCTAAGCAGTGAAGAAACACAAGGGGCACACATCTTGCTTGAAACCTACTCATCTCAGGTAGACGGAGAGCTGAGGGGCAAGCAGGGCAACAAAAAATAGTGTTAGAAACAGAAAGATAGAAAAGAGACAAACAACAAAAAGGAAAGAGTCAATAAGACAAAAAAGAAAGAAAGTAAAAAGAAAGCCAAGTGATTTCCAATTCTCCAATTCTTTACCAGTTGTAAACAAATAGATTCATATACTCTAAAACAACATTTTTATTATTGTTTTTTTAGGTGGCAGTTACATATTATGAAAGATTATTTAGTGTTATGTCATTTTTTTGTAACAAATGTCCAGGGAGCAATTTTTGAAATTAAATTTTTTTTTGACCTACTGGCCACGATGACCCGAGAATGCCTCAAGCCAGAATATAACAATATAGCTTCAAGCAAGTCTTCACCTTAAACATTTATTCGCCAGGGTGAAAGCTAGCCTTTTAAGATTTACTCACCAAGTGGAAAATCTACCTAATGTCTAATTTGGGACCTGTCAGCAAGTGGTGAAATTCAGAACTCACAAATTGCAAATTTTCAGTCTTTTAATTTACATTAGAGCCGTTACTTCGCTGTTAATGATCCTGTCATTTGATCCTGAATTGCGAAACACCTTGTGAAGTCTGTTTTAACATGAGCTCTAAATGATTGATGATTCCTCTGATGTTTGATAACTGTGATCGAGGTATTACTGAAACTCTCAATGTAAGAGTTTCTATATTCATTTATGTGTAATTGTGGGAATGCAAATTAAGGCTGTGTATTTGTGCTTGTTTCCACAATGATTGTGGATATTGTTTCTGTCTTTGTTTGCAAAGATTGATCCGTAACCTATTGTGAGTGAAAAATCAAGATCTGCCCAGACTTTAATGCATCTGGTCCCAAATCTGTAGCAGTGGCACATAGTGTGATAACTGATCAACAAGACTACTCTGACCATTTTGTCTGAGAGTGTTCTCCGCCATGATCAATGCGCTGTGTAATGTCAAATTTGGCCGTCCAGTTAGCTGTTTGTATTTTAGCTAATCTCTGTGTGATTATTCCAGTGAGAGTAGGCCACACTTCTCTTGGGTGGTGCTTAGTTATAGTATGTAGTTAAGTATATAATCTGGTACTTTGGGTATAGAAAATCTGGTACTTTCCGGCTGCTCCCTTATTTCCCAAGGGGCTACCACAACAGATGGATCCACATGTTTGATTTGGCACAGATTTTATGCCCTTCCTGACAAAACTCTCTGGGTTATCTGGGCCTGGGACCGGCACTAGGAGCACACTAGCTTATCAGCCCTTGAGGCTGGGTTTTGTCTCAAACCAGGGATCTTTTGTGTGTAAAGCGAATTAATAACCGCTACACCATGGAGCCACATATGTTAGCAGATGTGTATTTTGCTAGAACATTAGTTAAGTATATATTGTTCTAGGGAAATGCTAACACAAGCTAGCTAACGTCAGTTATTTGTCAGTCAGGTTGGGCTGCCACTAGCAGATGCACCAGAACATTACTCCTTTCTCTGTAACGCACCTCATAATGCAAGTGGTTCTCACTCTATTAAATACTTGCATCGGCTTATTATTTAGTTTCAGGTCCAAGGTCAATAAAGAGATGGTTTGTTCAGTCCTTTTAGGAGCCAAAACAAGCAGGAATATTAACCTTGAAAGTGGATTTATGTCCTTTCATCTTGCTTTTTGCCTGGACAGGGCAAATAAAAAAGGGCCTTTGCCCTTTGTGTATTCAAGTAATGTGACTTGTTTGTGTGTGCGTGCGTGCGTGTGTGTGCGTGTGTGTGTGTGTGTGTGTGTGTGGGTGGGATGAACGCCCAAGCAAGGTGAATTTCGTGTGATGCGTCTGAAAAAAATTACATGCGCAGCTGAGATTACGGAGTGCTTCTTCTCAGGTCCGTTTGAGAGGATAATGTTGACTGCTGATAGCAGGGCTTTGATCCATAACCCATTGTGAGTGTAAAATCAAAAGTGCTTGGCATTTTCTCTGATAATGCTGTGGTAAATAAATTCCACATCTCAGTTGCTTATCATATTGTATGTAGTTCTGGATCTGAAGGTGCTGGCTAGGACTCGGGTACGGGTGATTCCAAGTAATTCTATGTAAATATTATTGTGGATTATTGCTATGAATAATGGTCCACATTTTGTTGGAGTTTAGTTTTTTATAGATGATAATAGACTGCTTAAAAGTGATGGCTTTTTTTATTTTTATTTTTATTTTTTTTGATGGTCTGTTATTGCTCATGGTGGGTTGCTTATTGGTTTGATAAGTCAAGGTTAAACAAGTCAGAGTGTTTTTAACCTCATGTTAGCCAAGGGACTAAGCTGAGGTACTCTGGGAGTATTTAGTGGTGTGCTCTGTTTGTAGGAATTATTACTGGGGCTCAGTATTGTGTATTTCCCCTGTTAGGGAGCATGAGAGAAAATGACAGAGCAGGGAAGTGAGAATGAAGAAAAGGGTGAGGGGTAGAGGGAGCCCTGTGTTGTTGGCAACCACGGGCTATATCCGGGCAGTCTACAGAGACGGGCACGCTTTCTCTCTAGCGTCATTTGCAGCTTAAACAAACAGGTGTGATGCAAGAGCCTCTCAAACAAACACACCGCTGCTCTTCAAAGTGGAGATGGAAAGAGACACAGAGCAAGGGAGAGTGAAGAAATAATGGGGGAGGCATGGGCAGTCAAGGGGAGAAAAAGCGAATAGGTGGACAGGAGTTGAGTAAAAATAAAAAAGTGTTCCTTTTAATGCTGAATTTATGTTAAAACTGTGGACTTTTCTCAAACTTTTCTTCTTATTTGCAACTGTTAGTTCTCTATTTTCTTTCTTTCAGCTTTCACAGTTTAGAAAATAAATTGGTCCTGCTTTTTTTTCTCACCTTCACTGAAAATGCCTGTTTTCTCTTTCTTTCACTCCAGTGCTGACAGCCTCTTACCTTCTATACTGCTTCATCACACTTCTCTTTCGCTCTCTCTCTCTCTCTCTTTTTGTGGCATTGTCACTTGAATCAGAAGTTGAGTGCTGGCTAAGTGAAGGGGTACACAGTGTGTCTCCTCTAGACAGGCCTGAGTATGCTGCTCTGCTTTGCCGTCTTTCCCCACAGAACCTTGATTTAGCCCCTGCTGATAGGAGACCCAGGCATTGCCCAGCCCCTCTGCTTGCCCAGTGAGCAGCACCTCTAATCTTTACATAGAACAGAAGCTCCACGGGTTAACTTGAAGCTTCTGTTCCTTCTTCTTTTTATCCAGTTCAATGTCTCTTTGACCTTGCTTTCCTGTTCCTTGGTCATTCAAAGTCAAATGTTATGAGAAATCAAAGAAAAATGTCACAAATCTCAGAA
>VUQS01020484.1:67971-79929 GCA_015108495.1 Heterochromis multidens
ATTTTATTCATCACCATGGTAATAAAGAAAATTAGGATGGAGCTTTAAATAATTTTAATCCAAAAACTATAACAGTTTCATAAATCTAACTGACACACCGGTGTGTGCTGATATTATCAGTTGGTATTAACTATTTGTCAATTTGTTACTAGCTACATTTATAACGGCGATAATGAAGTTTAAAAAGTTTAAAAAGCAACACAAGTTTGGAATGCAACAAACACAACAACCTGATGATGCAAGCAGAGTCGGGCAGAGTGTAAACAAGTCAATGTTAGGGAAATCTGTTTATTCTTCTTCTTTCATGAAAGAAAAGAAAATATTGGCCAATATATTGGAATATCAGATTTTTAAATCACTAAATATCGGTATGTCTTAAACATCCTATATCGGTCGGGCTCTACGTTGAATGTTATATGTCCAAAGAGAGTCTAAAAACAACATTAAAAAAAAAAAGTAAAACAAAATAACAGTCCCATACAGGGGTTAAACCTCAGCCTCCTGGGTGAAAGTCCAAGCTTAACAAGTGGCCCCAGTAACCCCTTCTCCTCTGACTTTGTTGCTCTTTCTGCTACATAATATTGCTACATTTCTGAAATAAAAAAAAAAAGAAAAATTCATTTTCCCTCAAGTAATTCAGGATGCAGGTTAGCTTTATGGAATATACTTTTAGCAGATGGAGCTGATTTGAGAGGGGGGGTTTGTGTGTGTATTGCATGGCTGTGTGTGTTTGGTTGCAAAAAAGGACAGAGAAAAAGAGAGGTAGACAGAGGTGGTCAGATAAAAGAGACAGGCTCTGTAGGCTCTGTGTGAGATGGTCAGATAAAACATGACACTGCTCTTTGAGGTAGACTGTGAAAAAGGAAAGTAAAAAAGCAGGAAACATGAATGCCTCGTCAAAGCTTCGTTAAAACAATGATAACACTTGAAATGTGCTACTGTGCCTTGTGAGTGTTTCATCATCAAAAAGACAGAAAGGGGGGAAAACTGTGGGAGGAAAGGGAAGATAAAATAAACATTTAGAAACACGCCCAGCTGCCAAATTGGAAATTGAAGTGTAGGCTACATTTTGATATATAGGAATTTAAGGGAACATTCTGTGTTTGTAGTAAAAATTGCTTTGAACTGTTTACATTATTGTCATGCTCCTTCACTCATTCACATTGCTTTGTAAATGAACAGTTTTGCCATCCTAAATTATGCAGACCACCTTAACCACACTGATAATACCTCACTATAGGTCAAACATTGTCTGTCAGTATATTGCGTTCTCTAAAGCTGTCCATCCTCTCCAAAGACCTGACTATACGGAAACCATCCAAGGAAACTGTATCTTGCATCCTTGAGGAGTCACCAGAACCCTGGTTTGAAAATATTGTGTATCCCTTAATGCTAAGCAAGGCAAAAATGCAAAACAAGTTAGGATAAAAGTGCAGAGTGAAGAAAAAAATAGGTTGGAGCTGCAGGGGAGGCCATGCAGCTGAAAGCTCTCTGACATGATGATGCTATTTATTAAGAGTTATTTATGCAAGACTGAAGGGGTGATGGATAACAAAAGCATCGCCAAGGCTCTCCTTTGTTTTCAGGGTTAGTAAGTGTTCCATTAAAGCTCTATTGGATGGTCAGGCTTACATACTTACAAAGGTGAAAATAAAAGTGCATGTAAACACACACACATGCACACACTCATGCAAACCATGACCGTATGTGTGTCATGTACTGTATGTTCACCTAAGCCTGTGTTCTCCTTTGAGTATACAGTACTTGAAAGGTAATGTGGGCCCTTTAGTACATGTGTTTACTTGCATGTTTTCACTAAGGAAGACTGAAGACTGACAGAGTCTCAAGGGAAGGTCTGAAATCTTTGACCTGAATACATATTTTCACATATTAGTGATGAGCGAGGGAGCACCAGTGAAACGTGACAAGGCCTGTTTTCCTGCTTGTTTACAGGTAATAAATACTCTCTACCATGAAGTTAGAAACCAGGCCAGGAGATCGTATAATATGGTCTATGGAGAAATACTCATCGACATTCAGCATAATTAACTTTATAGCTAGTGCTGTGTATGTGTGTTGACTTAGTGCCATGGTATGTGCTAGCAGCCTCATTTGGCAAAATTATATTAGTAATAGTGACAGTCATGTCATAATTTTTTAAACTGTGAAATATTACAATACAAAGAATGTTATAGTAATAATGCTTCCCAAATATACTTAGTAGAGATGCACATAATGTAAATTTACATTTTCATTGATATTTTAAGCAATGAACTTTTAATACTGTGCAGTAATTTTGGGTTTTTGTTTTCATATTGCCACTGTTTGTGGTTATTACTTTCCCCTAGTGGTTATTACTAGGGCTGTACCAAATGCTTTTATTGGAACCATATACCAATAGAGTAAGTCACTGGGTTAGGAACAATGATACAAGCTGAAGCATGATGACCACTACTGCAGTGAAAAGGATAGTAACAAATTAAATATTTCAGTTTGGATTTGGGAGACCGAAACTCTCTACTTTTACGATCAGGCTTAAGTTTCCTCTTTGATAAAACTTATAGTCGGTTGGATCAGGCTGCTCGGGGGTACTTCCCATGATGCACTGAACATTTCTTCTCCGCTCGCCTCTTTTAGCTCCCTATGCATTAAATGACACTACTGGGTCATTCCATCTAAAAACCAATGTGGGCCTTACCATAAAAAGACAAAATTTATATGCAAATTTATATGCAAATTGGAGATTTTCGAGCAGAAAATGTTCTAAAAAATTTGCTAATTTGAGATGGAGTGACCCTACTGCATGACATTAAATTTTGTGCTCTCTGTCTTCCATAATTTGTGTTTTGTACTTGTCTCTATGCTCTCATTTTTTTTTTTCTTCTCTTTCCCCTCACCCCTAACTGGTTGCAGCAGATAGCTGCCCCTCCCTGAGCCTGGTTCTATTGCATGTCTCTTCCTGTTGAAAAGGAGTTCTTCCTTCCCACAGTCACCAAGTGCTGCTCATAGGGGATCCTCAGATTGTTGGGGTTTTCACTCTCCTTTTGTAGGGTCTTTCCCTTACAATATAAAGCACCTTGAGGTGACTGGTGCTGCAAATTGGTGCTATATACAGTAAATAAAATTGAATTGAACTAAATTGAATTGAGTATATTTTCACATTTTAAAGTAAAATGAATATCTAAGTCCCAAAATTGAAAACAGAAGAGCTAGGTATGAAACAAATTGTAAATGCTTCAATATTTGGGTACAGCTCTAAATAATAATTATTTGCTCACTAGTGTTTGTCTTGACACATTTTCATTCAATTCATAATGTGTAGTAATCCACCTCCAGAATGTAGCTTAAAGTAGTGGACAAAATATTTGGGAGACTTTTAAATATAATGCAGTGCAGTACACCACCACGCTCTGTTACCTGGATAATAAACTTGAAGGAGAGTTATTACCTTTCTGGCAATGTCAACAAAAACAGAAAATGTAGAAGCTTTGTAAAGGTAGAGTTTTATGACAGTGGTGTTGTCTTGGATTGCATTAGATTGCAATAAAGCACCATGTGAGTGTACACACAGTGCAAAGAAACACTGAAGTGCAGACACCCATGTAAGATGATTTTCAAAATAAAGACACCCCAAAATGAAAAATAATTGGCAGCATATTACTTTACGCACTATACTTTTCACAAATGGCCTGCAACCTTAGTACTTCTGAGAAATGAAGATTCTCCTGAAGCAAACAACGTATAGGAAAAAGAAGAGAATTATGAAAATCGATACAGAAAACTGGCCTTACCAATTTCCAGCTTTGAGCTTTTTTTTTAGCTTTTTGAGAGAGAGTGAGTCTGTTTTGACCTAATAAAAGCTTTTTAGTTAAATTTTGGAAGTCAGAATTATAAAAAAAAAAAAAAAATTCCTTGAAAATATTTTTTATATTAAAAAAATCTGCTAGCAAAAACATGTATCTAACCTGAAATTTAGCACTTCACACCATATTACATATTGTTCAACTATATTTTTGACGTTTTGTGATTTGTGCCGTGTAAAGTCTTACTTGATGTTCAGAAGGGACAAAATTACTGCCCAAGTCTCTGTTCCCCTAACATCTATCTTTCTCTTTGTCTAGTGTAGGGGTTATTGTATTTTTTTTCCCTTGCTGTTAGACCGGCAGGTGTGTTCAGTTGTGATCGTCAGGAATTGGATATGAAGGGGACTGCCAACTCCAAGTATGACCTCATTAATTACATCTGTCAGTGATTCCCTGCAGATCTGTCTCCTGCTCTTCACATGCTGCCACTCAGCCAGCCAACCAGTCAACCAGTCAGTCAGGAAATTTTCTGCTGTGGGTTAGACAACCTGCCGGGCTTCTGCTCATAACACTGGCAGGTGGGATTGGGAAGAGGGAGTGGGAGAGAGGAGAGAGGAGGAAAAAAAAAGAGAGCGAAAACATTAAGGATGAGGGAGGGGGGACAGTGAGTGAAACAGATGAACACATTCATGCAGACTCACTTCCGTTTGATTGCTTAAAAATGCAGACACACACACGCACGCACACGCACGCACAGGCAGACACATCTTCGCAGTGCAGCCGGAAGAATTTGATCTTTATTTAAATCCTTAAATTATAGCTGATTAAAAATTCATGGAGAGCCGTTTATATGAAAGCTGGGTGCTGTGCAGGCTGCCCTGTGATGTCTAATTGGTCTGAAGGTTGCCAACCCTTTGAACAAGTCAGGACGGAGAGTTGTGGCTGCCTGTGTGCTTTGAATGAGGATGTGAGTGTTTACCACCCACCAACCCTTCATCTCTCTCTCTTTTTCACTGTCCTGCTTTTGTGTACTGTACGATGACTGTTGAACCTGAAAAAGTTAGCAGCACAGACGAAGCTTTGAAAAGAACAGAGAACATGGTGTATCTTTGATACACCATGATATTGTAAAAAGAACATGATTTAGGATTGCAACCTACATTTGTTTTGGTTTTGGACACTCAGTGTGCGTCGTTTCTGGTGGCAGCGGTTTTGCATTCGCAACAGTGGCAAATGATCTGCCTGTCTTATGGCACAATCTCACTGGAGTTTTTAGGAAGGTTTGGTTAGGGGGGCTCCACTGCTGGAGGTCCACTACAGACTAGCTCATACTGAGTATGCGAGAAGCCCCATCTTCATTCCCTGTTCTCTCTCCATTCCGGCTGCACATGCATACCCAAGCACACACATACAAACACGCGGAGACATACTGCTCAATGGCAGGGCCCTCCTGCTGCCCCAAAGCATGGAATACCACATTTGTTTGTTTACGCCTCGTTTTCTTTCCCTGAACTCTATTAACATTTATATTGCAGCTGAAGGTGTTGGAAGTCCCTCCTGCAGTGGGGGGAAACTCAGCTTAGATGAGAATGAGCTTCAGTCGAGCCTTCCTAGGCACAGACTTGTGTGTTTATACCTACATTATCCAGCTATTCCCCAACTGCCTCTTTTCCTGTCTTTTTTTTCTCTTTTTTTTCAGTTCATATCACCATTTGCTCCAGCTTGCCTCTTATGTGACTCTTTAAGCTTTTATCTCTCTCCAAGGTAAATTGATTGCTTGGAAAAAAAAAAAAGTGGTTGGAAATGCTTCCGGATTGGGCAGCCTGATTAAGCATTAGCATATGAATAGAAGAGAGACAGCTCGCCATGTCAGAGGAGGAGGAAGTGTTATGGGAAACATCCGCTAGACATCTGTGTTTCAGATGTTTCTTGCCAATTTTAACACATTTCATCGCCGATCTGTGGGGGTATTCCAAGCAGACATTTCTAAGTCACACTGCTGGGATTTTGCTATTCAAGCAGGATTTGGTACCACATTCTTGTACTGTCATTTTGACATGCTCCGCCTTCCTCTAGCTCCACAAGCTGGAAAAAAAAACTCCACAATGATTTCATACACTGTTAAACAAAGAAATGACAAAAAGGGGGTATAAATGAGCTGTGCATGATAAATGATTGTTGACAATATTTTCTGTGTAACCTTTCCTAGCCTCAAAACCAAGGAAAACTGATAAAGCTTGTCACACGTGGCTGATGTCTGTTATGTTGATCTTCCTTGCATGCTAGACCGGCATCAATTAGGCCCAAATACCGCAGGTCATAGATCTGTATCTTTCTGTATCTGTCCCCATGACCCAGAGGCTAGGCCTATAGCAGGGATCCATTGCTCTGTTTGATAGCTTCGCACAGGGGGACAGAGACATCAACCTTATTATTGTGCAGTGTTTTATTTATTTATTTTGGGTTGTATGTCTGCTGGCTACGGCATATGCTTACCTTACGTGAACCACACAAATGTGCTCACTGGTTGCTATAAATTGTCACTATTTTGGGTTTCTGGGTCATTTTTGGTAGCCAGTGGATAAAGGGCTAAACATTTCTTGCTTTTTGTCAGTGCCTTACTGATACATGCATAACAGATTATTGACAATTGCTAGTTGAGCAATATCCAAACTGAACATTGAATTTGATGTGACATTTATTCTTGCTTTGTTTTATACATTTGGCACACTCACAGAATAGGGGTATTTTTTCAGCTAATGGTAGAAAACCTAAACATGCTCATGTACTCCAAATGCAAAATCAAATCATCTTAAGGAAATATATTTTAGATGCAAATGGTATTTGGTAGTTTAAGTATAAAGATGATGTAGATTATGATAGATTACAACATTAAGAATACATTTTTTTTCTCTGTATCTACAACAGGGAACCACTGAGTTTTTCACAATATATTTATTGCATTCTTATGTGCTAAGATGGAAGTTGAATAACAAGTTAATGTTACTGGTCTTCTGTGCTAGCATCTAATAGCATTAACAGTAGAGAACAGTAGAAAGCCTGGAGGAATGCGGGGCTGGGATTGCATCTCTTAATGCAAAATATAACATACATATATTGCTGCATGGCCTGTGCACCCAGAGTCACTAAGATATGCCTGCAGCCTAACTGTATTGTATGTTATTATATAAAGTATATTATAGGTAAAAGATGTATCAGCATATTATACCGTCAACACAGATAACATATTCACATGATACTGAATTTTATATTCTGAAGAGAAGCAATATTTTTATTTTCACACATTGACATTGTACATAGGTACAATCAAGTGTAACCTGTGCTGGAGATTTCTGGTTCAGCCTCTTCCTAAAATCATGAGTCATGTATTGCAGTCACAACATCATTTTTTTCCCCTCATCTTTCCATTCCTGCATCTTTTTCTCTCTCCTCCACCAGCTGTCCCTGCATCCTCAGAGTTCACTTTGGGTAGGTCTTGTGCTGTCAGGCAACTTCTGGTTTGTTCTGCTCTTTAGTTCCCTGGGCTGAAACAAACACAGACAAACACACACACACAGAAGTACACACATGCGCCCTTGCACACAGGCACTTAGAGGAAGCATAGTGAGAGTCCTTTTGTGCTTTTCTTGACTCCACAGTGCACTGCTTCAGCATTTTAGGACGGATTCTTACAGCCAACAGCAATGTGTCACTTTCCTTCGATTTGCTAATTTGCGTTGGTTCCTTTTCCCAGCGTGATTCTGTATTTCAGAGCCCACAAGCTGAACGTCAGTGTGTCAGCAAACAAATATCCCCCTAACATAGCATGTCATGTATTCTCATAGACATCTCTAACATTTAATAACCTTGATATTTATGTTGCCTTTTTTGCACCAAATGACATTATGTGTATGCCAAGTATGCCGCTTTAAAAGCAATACCATCCATGGAATATATATAATTATAATTATTAATCATTTAACCATAGACTTTTTTTTATACATTAAAATGGTATTTAGTCAATTGCATCTGAAATAAAAAGCTGAATTCAATTGTTAAAAATGCATAGAAATGACAAGCCCCAAAATGTTCTATTCTTGTGGATTTGGAGGCAGGACTAGACCGAGCAGTATAGGTGATCTGCCATGGCCTTATCTAATCTGATTTGCATGCCAGAGAGAATTATGTAATTGGCATTTATGCAGAACAAAGAAGGATCAGCTCATGGAAAAGAAGGGTTTTCATGTAGAACTGTGTGTCTAAGCCTGTTTTCTGCAGCTCTGTGCTGCCTACGGTTGGCTACTGCATAGACAGACAAGAAACGACTGTTGTGTGGGACTGTTTGTGTTTGTATCATACACATGGATGATGTGTTGTATTAGTGCACGACGATTTGGCACATGGCTTGCGACAAGGGGGGGATATATTGGAAGCTTACCAGATCTTTCACATATGCTACCTCGAATTTGTAAAGCTTTTAACTCTCCTGTAATTATTATGTACCAGTCTCAAGACTCAGCCCTGTGAATAGAAATGGCACAGGCTCAAAGCTCAACTACATTTAAAAAATGGGTTTGAACAGCATGTTATGGTTTTGAGACATGCTGTGGCATTACATTCAGGATTTTTAGCCATTTCCACATTGTACACATTAAAGGAGATATTATTTCCTTCTTTAACAAATTAATGGAAGTTCAGCATTTTCCCTGAATGTCCATTTTCAGGTTGCAGCTCAAAATACCACTCAGATCATTCATTCTGTCTTGTCTTTATACTCCAGATTTTTTTTTCGATGGGCTGTTTAAGGTGTCTGTAGCTTTAAATCCAAATGGGTTGCTGCTGTCTCAACCCCTTTCAGGAAGAGTTTGTTGAGTGACAAAGAGGAGTAGCCAATAGGAGCAGCACATCACATGCCGTTCACACAGGCCAACTGACATAGACGTGAATGAGGCATTCTCTCATCTTTAGGTTTTGGTAGGGTAAAATAGTTATAGCAAAATCTGCCGTTAGTGTTGTGATATTAAAATCTGTATTTGAGCACTGCAGAGCAGAGGCTTGAAAAATGGCTTTTAGTTGGCAAATGCTTGAAAATATAGTCAATGGCCTAAATTTTGTGTCACCATTTCATACTCTTTTTATTTGAAAAAAGAAAGGGGAAAGTTTTATTGGAGTTTTGCTGTGACTTTTTAAATTTAAAGTATATCTGACCACAGAGAGTAGGAGAGATGTAAATTAAAGCCTGTAAAGGGTTGGTAAACAGCCAGCTAAGTTTAGCTTGCTCTGAAGCACAAAACAAGTAAAACACAGTAACCCACACCCACTAGTTGCTTGTTGGTTTTAAGCTGGTCTTTCACAATTTCTTATTTTGCCTCTGTATTGCAATAGCATACAGAGGCCATAAATAGCTCTGGTTTGTGGTAATAAGCTAATGTAACCTTAGCCATTCCCTGATGTTCTGGGTAAGTATGGGTATCATTACCAATATTCGTTATTGATCCAGTACTTAAGCAGGACTCAGTTTCTGAATACAAGCTGTGAGCATTTCTCCATTCTGATCTAGTTTTACATTATTAACATTGTACTTTGATGTGCTTTTTGATCAAAAAGGAATTTCCTTAAAAGCCAAATACTACTTAAAATAGACCTGAAAAATTAAAAGTGTTATTTTTGACCTTCTATTGTATAGATAAAATTAGGCCTAAAATTAACTGAAACTCATTATCAATCAAAAAGAGAATTATTGTTAGATTTGCAGTTTAATTAAGTAAAAAATTGTGTTTATTAAAATAACAAAGTAAGTCTTCAAAACAAGAATCCGAATTATGTTTATTGCCAAGTTTGCACACAAACAAGGAATTTGTCTTGGTGTCATGGTGCAAAAAAAGAGTGGTACAGGATGGACTATATGGTGTTTACAGTATGTGTAATATACACATCTCTAAATAAATATCAATATAAATACACACAATAAATCTTGAGCGCAGTTCTACATTACCATGAGGTTTTTGAGACAGTTTTAATCATAATCTCAGTTTTTAGTGAACACTTGGCTTAACTTTTGGTTATACATCTGGTAAAACTGAAGTAATGTTTTAAGAAGTCTTTATGAATTTTCTCTGGTAACAGAAGCTGTTTTCTTTATGAATTCTTGTTATGTAACTCAGACAGTTTCTCTCATGTACCATGTTGTTCTTTTATTACAATAAAAATGTAACAACAACAATAAAAAATACAGTAAACAGCAATTTTAATTTCAGAGTGAATGGGTTAACGGTAGCATATATATCCTGCTGCTGTTACTTAAAATTAATGTTATAATCTTCAGTGAAGTTTTTATCACATTTCTTATGCACAAGGAAATTAAATTCATTAAACAGAGCCCTCTGGAAATGAAATGCTGTAAAAGAGCCAGTTTAAGTGACATAAAGTTTCTTTTAAAGATATTAACCACTGTTCTTTCTAACTTTTTTCTTTCTTTAGCAGCAATAAGCAGAACCCCAGGTTTTTTTTTGCAAGCATCAGATACATAATTACGAAACATTAACCCACAGTTTGCATTAGTTAGAAGAAGGAGAAGTAATAAGAACATTTTTCTGAAGTATAGTGTGTGTAAAGGATGTTGTCCATCCTACATACAGCCACATATAACAATTTATCAGTGAGTTTCCATTTTTAGCTTATGTGTGGTGTTGCTTGCACTATTTTTTTTAAACACTGGTTGTATTTGAATGCATTTTGCTCGCTGTGAGGAAAGCAAGAGCAGAGCCTGACTCATGAAGAAGGATTGATAAGCTGGATAACTGTGCTGAGTAACACCTGGAACTCCCCCAAATCTGGAACATGGCCCTAGGCCAAATCTCCCGCAGTGAGCGTGAGACTCATGCAATGGACTCTAATCTGACACACTCTTCCCGCACCTCCTGTTTCTCACGCTATGAATTGTTGATGTCAGTGTTGCTGTTTTGTGTGTACCAGTCTAGTCAGACGCTACACTACTGCCACGGTTTCACCTGATCGAGAGCGAGCTGTCAAATTCAGGCTGGACCGTTATTAGTCTGCCTGGGTCCTCCTGTTACCGTGTTTTGTTCAGTCACGTGCATTTATGTAAATGACGTTACACTGCACAGCTGAGAGAGCACAGACGGAGGGGAGAAAAGGGGTGACAAAGAAACAGTGTATTCAGAAATATGAATAGTTGAATCTTTGGAAGTATTGCAGTTGCACTGGCTCCATTTTATAAAGGTCAAAATATTTGCAGGACAAAAAAGGCTCATTTTTCTCTCTGAAACGGAGAAGTAAAGGTAGGAAAAGTGAAAGAAAAGGAGGATGATGTGGTAATGCTTTAATAAGCTTTTATGACCCTGTAAAATTGGGGCTTTATTCTCATTTGTTTAAATATAACTAGATCTCAGTTCTGTGGGGGAAAAAAATGCACCGTACCTGCTATCATTTTAACAACTGAAACACTCAGAGGAGAGAATTTGTCTTGTTTGTGCAAGAACCAAAATGCTCTTTTCCTTCTTTTTTGTAATATTCATAGCTTTAGCCTGTTTATCTTGTAAAATTCAGCTTATAAATACAGCGCCTCTTTTGGGGTATTCTTTTTATAACTTGGCCCAAATTTCACTGTGGTCTTTCCCAGAGTTTGAGAATTTACTTTTAGTGATGGTTGGCATGTCTACACTTTACCCTAACAGCACACATACAAGCATAACAGAAGGCAACTTTTAGCTAATGTATAAAAATGGCTTTAACCCTTTATTACCTACCATAGAACAATTCCGCCAGAGCTTATCTTTACATTTCTACATGCTGTAGTGCCATTTTTGGAGTATTTCAACTTGCTATACATCAATATAACCTCTATATCCCAAATCATAATATGCATATAATAAGTCCATAGTAACTACATAAATTGCTAAAAAGTGCAATAAACCACCAAAAATATTTGAAAAACTTGAAAAACGTTATGTTTTACACATATTTTTGTAGATACAGAAATGTCAAAGCTGTATCCCTCAAAATTGTAACAGAAAAACAGTTGCACAAAGTCCTTTCAAACCACAGGACATCTATTGTGAGTCGGGTTTTTTTTTTTTTTGATACAGTCATTTCTATAAACCTTAGCGAACATGTAAAAAATGTATTTTGTGCA
>VUQS01020486.1:3880-17506 GCA_015108495.1 Heterochromis multidens
TAATAAAAAAAAAAAAAATAAAAAAAAAAAAAAAAAAAAAAAAAAAAAAAAATATATAAAAAAAAAAAAAAAAAAAAATAAAAAAATAAAAAAAAAAAAAAAAAAAAAAAAAAAAAAAAAAAAAACGGTACTTCCCAGTTCCCTTGTTTAGCCTGTAAGACTCCAGTATTTCACTCCCCTGCTAAACCATCACCCATCAGAGGACCACAGGTGCCATCTGTTTTCCACTATGTTCAAAGCCAAGAATGTGGCATGAAGGAAACTTTAATGTCCCACACATAATATGCAGAGTACACATATTTGGTTTTATGTAGATACTCAGACATAATACATTTGATCACCCTTGTTCAGAACACCCTATAGGCCTATGTTATGAGATAACATGCAATAAAATATGTGATGCATTATATGAGAATTACAATAAACTGTCGTCTAGTGCTAATCTATGTAATGTTCTGGTGTTTAATTATTTTTACTGTCAGTTTAAACTTGAGACAAGCATTAACTACTTTTTACTACTTTTTCAGTGTTTTTCTTTAGTATAAATGAGCTTTTCTAAACAAACTCACTGATTAATGATTATACTTTCCACACAGTGTTTCAAACGGAAATGGGCCAAAAAGGTCAAAGTGGTTACATTTGCGCAATACTCAACAGGTCGAAAGCAGCTCGTGATTCACAGTTAACACCTAAAGCTATGACTGAATCAGTCTTTTCCATGTGTGTATCTAGAGTGAATAGCAAGTCAGACAAACATTCTGAATAGACTGAGAAGCATTTGTCAATGAGACATCAATCATTTGGATAATATTCTATATTTGCTTCCCCACACCCCCCTTTTGTGGTTGTACCAAATTCAAATTATGGCTTGAGGCTGAATTTTTTTAATCCTTAGAGTCTTTATATTGGGTTAAGTTATAAAAACTGGCTGTATCTGAAAATGTTGTCTCTAATTTCTTAACTATAAAAAGGGGGCAAACTAAGTTCATGGCACATTCAGTTTGTCATTACAAGTCATGATTTACTCACAGGATGTTTCTACGTTTGAGTCTTAAATAACTAATCTTGTTTTATTATCCCTGCTTCTGAGACACTTAAATGTATGGTAAATGGTGAATAGGCATAATTCATCTTCATTAGCATCTTTTTAAATCACCTGTTTATGTGCTAAGGTGGTTACTGCAGGTGATTTAAGGTTTTTGGGGGTTTTTTGTTTCATAAGAACTTGCCAAACTCCATTTAATCCCTGAGCCTGGTTCTGCCAGAGGTTTCTTCCTGTTAAAAAGGAGTTTTTCTTTCCCACTGTCGCCAAGTGCTTGCTCATACCGGGGTCGTCTGACTGTTGGGGTTTTTTTCTGTATTATTGTAGGGTCTTTACCTTCCAATATAAAGCACCTTGAGGCGACTGTTGTTGTGATTTGGCACTATATAAATAAAATTGAATTGAATTGATCATTTTGAAATTAAAATAAAGTATTTAAAATTTCAAAGACTAAATACTTTTAACAGAGGATTGGTGTTTTGGAACTTTAAGCTTCAAACATTTGGATATTTACCAGAGAGGGAGGGTGTGGCACCATCAAGAGGATTCAGAAGTTTTACCAAAGTAAACCAACAACAAATCTCTCAGCCTATGGTGATCTATTGTGTTTCTAACAAGTCAACCAACTTTATTGCGGGCAATGCTAGAATAACTGTAGTACCTCTCTAATTTCTGATATTTACCTGAAACAGGATCGGTGGATTCCTTCCTCCCACTGGATCCCTTCCTCCCACTGGATCCATCTTTGAAGTCGAAGTTACTGGGTAGAACATTGAACATCAAGACACCGTTCTCGTGGAGAGGCATCACATCTTTGCTTTCATTTTTAGTGTAACTTCTCTTATGATCAGCAAAGATAGCTTTTTTCTTCTCCTCTCCAAGCCTCTTCATGTGGGACCTCTCCATCTTCAGACTCCGGGAGTGCTTGGTGTTTCCATCAAAGACTGTCTTTTCAGATGAAATTGGCAGCTGGTCACTCTTGAAGCTTGGCCCAGGTACAGAATTTGAACGATGTTTAAGCCTTTTCAGTTTCTTTCTGTACATAGCTTTAGTTGGTTGAAAACTTTTCCACCACTTTTCATGAATCAGTTGTTTGACTGAATTATTACCCTTGTGGACAGCTTCACTGGATTTGTTACTCAAAGGGCTGAGATTCACAGTGAGAACTTCTGGAGGCCTCTGTGCTGCATTAGACGCATCCTTTAGAGATGAAGAATGGGTCTTTCTGCTGCCAGTTAAAGCACACTTGTCTTGTTGAGCTGAGCCAAACAGCACCAGTTCAACAGTTCTTTTTGAGTCTATATTTCGAGCTTCAGTGTCACCAACAAGCTCTTTTTCACATTTTGAAACACCATCAAGGGCATGTTGTAAATTCAGATCAACAGGGGAGCTACATTTCTTTGATTCCTTTTGGGGTGGACCAAATTCATCATGACATGTGAGTCTCTTGTGTTTTCTTTTAGTTTTTCCATGTGTAAAACAATAGCTGAAAGATGCCTTAAAGTCACCCTTGACACTGATTTGAGTTTGCCCTTTGGTTTCCAAAAGTGTCTCTCCCACATCTGGAACTTCTTCACAAGACCTGCCATGATCCAACATCCGGATGGCAATTTCACTCTCAGCTCTGCAGAATTTTTCAATTTCAGCTTTGTCATTACTGACTGAAGTAGCCGACTGCTTAGCTTCTGTAGCTTTCAATTCTTGTCCACACTCATCATATTGAGACACGTTTATGGCAAGATCTGTCCTATGGCTAAGAATTTCATTTTCACCATTGGACAGATCTTCATCTTCATCACTTATGAGTATAATGCTTGAATGGCTACTATTGGCCATTTGGGAAATGTTCTTGGGTTTTTGTTCAGAAGACGGATGGTGGTCATCTTCAGTTAAGTCAATGGTTTGACTGACAATGCTGCAAAGCTCAGGACTACTAAATTCCACAACTAGATTGTCAATGGTCTCCTTGTCCTTTACCAGATCCTCTCCTTCCATTGCAGGGTAAAATTTGCTGCCAGAAATAACCTCAAACTGGTTATTGTGCTTTAGTACAACTGTCTCACCTTTATCAAGGGTCTTGTTGGTGCATTCTTCATAATTTTGTTCTTCCTGGCACTGGAATTTACACAAAGAAGGTGTTTCCACCAGTCTTGTAAGACTGCAAAACTGTTCAGTCAGACCAATTTCCCCAGTCTCCAGTTTTGATTCACTTGATGTGGTCTCTGTATTATCAGGTGTCTCATGCTCCATGGAACTACTCATGATCTTCTCTGCCTGGCTACCTGTATCCATACTTTTTGGCATTTCACTTTGCCTTTGCTCATAGAAACGTTTGGCCTCTTCTGGAGGCAAAACTTGGATTTTCAATGACAGACATGGGTCACTGGCACCATCCATCTTATTAGGGGAAGCAGTTTGAGTTGAGGGGGGTTCATGTGTGGTGGCCTCTTCTTCTCCACCTGAGTTAACGGGTTCAAAATGTGTTAATGGCAAGACCTTGTCTGGCACCTCGCTTACGATTGCAGGGACACTGTTGTTGGTGTTCACCTGATCTTTCTGGCTATCACTCTCAAGCATGGGAATGTGATACGTCAAGGTCCATGGAAAACCAAATTCTTTGTCTATTTCATCTAACTGCTCATTGACATTTAACCATGATGATTTGTAAGGCAATTCTGAAAAGACTTCATCATCTTTGAGAACATGGTAACTTTTCATTTGCTCCTCAAAATTGCCATTTACCTGCAACAGTACAGCAGAGTCTGCTGTTAAAGAACGTTTGCAGAAGTTATTAACATCTGCGACTAAATCCCTGAGAAAGCTTGACTTGCGTATGTAAGTGTGTAATGTTTGGAGTTTGCCTTCCCAAAACAAGTCTAATATTTTTTGTGCAGTGCTGAACTCTTTCAAATTGTCGAGCTCTTTCTGGGCTTTTTCAGCATCTCTTATTAAATTTATTAGTGCCATTTCAGTCCAGGGAGTTGTTGGGAGTGAGGAAAGGTCAAAAACCGGTGATGTTGAAGGAGTTTGCATCCCGCTTTGGTCTTTAGGAGAGTTTTGGCTTACTGGTACTTCAGATGGTACTGAATTTTGAACCTGTGGTGCAACATTAACATCCAGTTCAGGCTGTTTTTTTGCGTTTTGAGTTCCTGAATCTAAAGTTGGCAGAGAGGCTGCATATTCCTTTGAATATGCAGCCTCTCTGTTTATTGCTGTAGTCTGTGAAATAAATATTTCCTCAGGCTTGTTCAAAGAGTCACCTGCTGTGGAATCACAAGAAGCCTGGCTATTGGGACTCTGACTTTCCAATGACAGCAGTGGTTGTACAACAGCAACAGCTTTCGTGCCTGTGTGTCCAGGTGATGAGTGAACGGAGATGTCATTTTGCTGGACTAATGGTAGCATCTCAAAACTGCTTTCTACAGATGACTGAGTTTTGTTTCTTTGTTGTGAAATGCTCTTAGTCGAGTGCATCAGCAGGGATAGATCACTCAACAATCCAATTAGGTTATACTTTTTGTTAGGAAGACATGCATCGTTTGTCTTATTTATGCCACTTCCATTTCCTGCAGCTGATTCACGGAAAACATTCAGTACAGAGTTTTGCTGAGGGGGTGCACTTACAGTGTGCGGTGTTCTTGATATTACACTCTGAGTGCCTTTAGGCAATAACTGTCCAGAATGGCATGGTAAGAACTGGATGGCATTCAAGTTATAATTTTTAGAGGCAGCCGAAGTCCCAGGCTGCATATTAGATTGATTAGACACAGTCATTGTGGTCATTTTGACAGACTGCTGCTCTCTGTAATGTGAACTACTGTACACAGGAGGAGGAGGACGACCATCAGAGCCAGGAGTGTATGGATTATATAAACTATCTGCACTTACCATGCGCCTGAGCACTTGTTGTTGTGTAGCAGCAGAATTTAAGGGAATCTCTCCTTTTTTTGCCAGGAGATGGACAGGTTTGTACCCTTTATATGAATTTGAGTTACTTGAGATAGCGGCCTTAATCCCACTGTTGTGTTTTAAGCGGTGCTGAGCTGGGTATTGCTGAGTTTTCTGGCTTGTGCTGGAAAGGTAAGAATTATGTGCACTTGATGGTGAGTGTGTGGCAATATTTTTGTTTCCTAAAGTCCGAGTCTTATAACTTGGTGGGTTGACAGGAGAGAATCCATGCTGAGTGCCATTTTGTCCATGAACCGGATTACTGACAATCTTCACACAGTATACAGAGCGTTCAGAGGCAGACATCATCGTGCTGCTGCATAAAGCCTGTTCAGGTGGAAGTGAGGTAGCTGTTGTAGTGTATGCTGAAATGGGTTTTGTCAAGTCTCCATTTACATTTTGCTGCATGCCCTTCTGAACCCTAACATGTTGGCCATCAGTCACAATTCTACCATCCTGTGTCCCCATTGTTTGTTTCTCATTAGCTACCAGCGACTGTTTCCAGTGAGCTGACATGTCTTGCTGAGGATATGTAGAATTTGAGTTCATCTGGTTAATTGAACTCTGGGTTGATGAATTCTGATGAAAGTCTTGCAGAGTGGGAACCTGAAATCCAGAAGCTGGCAAAGATGGGTTTCCACTTTGCGTATTAGCTGAGGAGTTTTGAAGATTATTAAATAACATCCTGAAATAATAATCATTACTACTGCCCACACCAGTCTGCTGACAAGAAGCCCCCTGATAAATGCCTGCAGAAGTCTGCAAATTTGACACTTGTCTGTTGGGATGAGCTCCATTGTGCAAAGGGAAATGTCCACCATGTGCATTTTGGACTCCCAAGTTTCCTGCTCTATAGTGAACTGTGCCATTTGCAGTCCAAGACTGCCGATTTCTCATTGCATCATGGGTATGATGAGGAGCAGCTTGCAAGGGTTGAGAGTCTGGTCTAATCTGTTGGTGTTGTCCATTCATCAATGCGCAGGACTGCATGTTCATCCTCCGTTTAAGCCTTTTAGTAGGTTCCAAAGGGTAATGTTCCTGAAAAGGCGAATTAAAACACACACATATATGTTTTAATAGGTGTAAATCACTTTAAATTACAAAACTCAACCCGTCTGTTTTTCTTTTGAAGAATAGGTTTAAGGTGACTTGCATCTTGTAAACATTCACCTAATATTTATGAAAACAATACACCTTTGTACATCTCAGATCTGCCTGCTACAGGTAGTTATAGAAATATTACACTACCAACCCTGACTATTTGTCCTAGACAAAAACACAAGGTCTTCATAACAATTCTTCTATTTCTGATAGCCTGTCAAGGTAAGATTCTAATCTGGATCATTTTCTGTCTGAGAATGTCTTGCAGTATTCTGCTGTGGTGAAAGAACCGATATGAAAGAAGTGGTGCAAATTCTTCCACACGTCATTGAGGTGAAATGTGCAATATTCAGCAGAAAAAATTGACACCTCTTGAACAACTCAGACCTTAGAGAACCAAATGAAAGGTACAGGGAGTTGGAAATAGCCATGGATGTGGCTGAGGCTGTGTCCATGGCCAAATCAACTGTGGAGCTTTTAAACAGTGGGCCAAGGACTGTCCTGACAAATGAGAACAAAAATCGACATTAACCAAATTGACTGACTAGCAGCAGAGCCAGGGACAAGAGACAACCCATTATCTAACACATCAACATAAGAATATCCCTACTGAAGCTAAACATGCACACTACAGCTACAAGCATTAAATGATGCCATTGCTTAGCAGTGTGTTGTGCTAGTTCTCAAGATGAGCACACATGCTGTTGCATGACTCATACAGTTATGCCAAAGTTCACACTGACGGTTATGAATGATGATTTCATTTATTAGGGGGAAAAAATATCTAAAAAAAAATATATATATTATTAAATCATGAATTAACTGATTAACCACATTTTTTGGAAAGTTAAGTTCAATTTCATCTTGGCTAGCTGAGTTTATTAAAGCTCATGTCTCAGTCATGATAATGATGTTGCCTCAGCAAAAGCAGGCCTTTGTTGACTCAGTGAGGATTATATTGGCATAAAAATATATAAATATTGGGTCAGAATTTTGGGGGTAGCTCCAGATTCGTGGTAATTGAGACCAAACCATCTGGCACCAGATGGTTTTGCCTTTGTTTTGCATTGCTAAGGGCTTCAGGGCCATATTTGATACTCAGTTCTGATGACAGATACAATATAAGGAGCAATGTAACCAGAACCAATACTTACTGCACCTTTTGATATGAAAATTCTGAAAACAGTACTATAGGCAGCGCATGTACCAAGTAGAGGTGTCAGAAAAAATAATAAATGGATAATCTGATACTAACCAATACTAAACGTTACTATATCTGACTTGACCTCTAAACAATTTCCTGCTG
Organism: Heterochromis multidens; assembly: GCA_015108495.1. NCBI lineage: Eukaryota > Metazoa > Chordata > Actinopteri > Cichliformes > Cichlidae > Heterochromis > Heterochromis multidens. The sequence continues at coordinate 11,278 of VUQS01020486.1, forward strand.
AGTTTATGGGCTCATGCTGCTTTCCCGAATAAGTCAGAAGTCAGTAATTCCAAGTCAGAATGTTTTTTGCAGAACGCCCCCTCAACTCGGATTTCCCACTCAGAAAGTCAGAGCAGACCAACACACCCCGAGTTAACAATCCAAGATGGCGGTGGTGAATGTAAACAGTAGTAAAACTGTAAAATTTTTAATCTCTACTGCCACTGTTGTGCATTTGTGACTCACTAAAAAAAAAAAGTCATTCACAAAGCACTGACCAGGCTTTATCCATGAATGTGCTGCAGCAGTGTTTTTAAGCACAAAAAACAAGTATTATGCTGTATTACTGATGATACCTGAATGGCTCTACCTTGCTAACCGAACCAAAACAAATCCTGTTTTTCCCTCACTTTTTCTGGAACGCGCTAACCCGGGAGTGAGTTCCGACTTCCAAGTTATCTTGAATGCGGCATTAATAACTCATTTTGGGTCATATTGAATAAACAATTAAGTCTGTTTTCTAAACCTTGATCATACCACGCTCCCAAATGGAGGATTATCTGTGGTATTAGTCACTCATGTGACTAATGAGTTGTCAGTCACAAGTCATTAGCCAATGAGTGTACAGTTTCATAGCCAGACCCTGTCTGTTTTTTGCAATCAAGATGGCAACAGCAGAAACGCTCATCTCAAAGTTTAAGAATGAAACTTCAAGAACCAACAGGTGACGCCACAGTTCATCTTTTATGCTGTCTATCAGGCACATAGCCCCTCCCCTCACTAGCAGCTGAACACATGAAGAGTAGTGCAACAAATTAGGCAAGCCATCTTCATAAAGACCAGGATGTCAGTCTATAAGATTGACATCCTGGTCTTTATGAATAATTTTGTGAGGTTAGTAAAACTCCCCTTTCACCAACACTGAAGCATTAAATAATTTAACAGGGCAACACAATTATTTGTGTCTAAGAAGTATTTTGTTTCTCTTAAAGTCCTTGATTGAAGCAGAGACAAGTCTACCAGCAACTAGACAAACTTTGGCAGCCCATCTCAACCATTTCACCATTACGTGAAAAGGGAAAGACCATCTTTGAACCGAGGAGGGGGCCTAAGGGTACATCTTTCACCATCTTAGATGAACAGATTCAGCTTTTTGGGATTCTTTTACCTGGATTATTGAGCATGCATCAAGAGATCAGTTTAAACATTACTATTACTAAATTAAGAGAATAAGTCACACATGACTGAAGGGCTGTGGCAAATGTGTGAAAATGTACTGCAGCCTTTTGGTGTGTTCCTGAATAAGTCAGAATTTCTGATTTCCTAGTCGGAATTTGAATCTGGAACGCCCCCTTAACTCGGATTTTCCCCACTCGGATGGTGGCACTGAAGATAAACTGTAGTAAAACTTTTCATTTTTACTGCCACTGTTGTGTATTACTGGACTTTAAGCAGACTTACCCTGCCAGCTCCTTAGAAAGTCTAATGTGTGTCTGAGCCCAGTGTGTGAGTAAAGCATGCAACTGTTCCAAGAAATTGTAGCTGACAAGCTGCTGACATTTCTACCATGCCAACCCTCGCCTAACAGAGTATATCAGTAGGCAGAATGCATCTGTCACATGCAGTGTGATAAATGGAAACCCCTGACAGGATTCACTGGATGTTGCCAATAGTTCATGTGTTAAAATTTATGGTCCTGCAAATCATTCATTCATTGTTTTTAACACCGTTTCACTTCAGCTCTTTGTATGATATAACTTTGGTCTTTTCCATGGCTGGCTGATGGACCAACAATAGCACAATCAAGAGTAGCCCACCGACTGAAACCCCTGTCATGTGTGTGCTTTCAGAAAACTTGCCTGGAGACATTTCTGCAGTTTAACCTTAAAGAAGCACAATTTCAGCTTTACAGAGTTTAGTGCTTCATCTCTCTCTTCATCTCAACCAATTGATAACATTCATATTTCTTATAAGACAATATCCTTCAGTCACCCTTTAATAGACCCTGACCAACATAAGATTATTTTAAGACCAATACCAATATCTGGTGATTTAAAAATCTGATATCAGCTGATTTTCTTCTTTCATAAACAGATTTCCTTAACATTTGTTATGTGTGGTTATTTATAGTCCTTAGTAAGATAATATGACAGTTTAAAAATAATTGTCACAACAAGTCATGAATTATTCATTTAGGCTGGTTGTCGTTTTTGGCATTCCAAACACATGTTTGTGCCAACAGGGAAGTTGCAGAGTGCCCTTTGGTGGATAAACTATGCAACATCAACACTCATAACATAGTTAAAGTGTGTTTCTCCCATCTCTTCTTAACTTTTTAATTTTTATTTATTGGCCATTTTAAACGCCAATACCGATATATCGGCAAAAGCTAATATCGGCCAATATCTCAGCCCCACCAATATATCAGTCAGGCTCTACCCTTTTATCTTGAACACAGCGAAGCTTATTTTCTGCAATTGTCTGTGTCTCAGCTAATTTAGATGCTTTCCTTTTGCTTGTTTTCAACAACTTAAAGACTTAAACCTTAAATGTGTTAAGACTAAATATTGTCAAATCAATACAGTAATAGATACCAGTTCATAAAAAAGGGGCACATGTTTAGGATGGAAGAATCATTAGAAAAAATAAACCCAGAATTTCAGAGGCTCTCTCCACTGCTGGCATGCATAGAGGGAGCTGCATGCTTGTCACATTATGTATAGTTACCACAGTTCATCCCCAACATATCCCATCTGCCCTGATATATGTGTAACAAAGTTTATATTGTATGTAATTTGATTTGCCATAATTACAACTATTTGTTGTCCTATTATTTGTGGAAGTTTATTGGTTCTGGGGTGCCCTCTCTCAGAGGGCATGCCATGCCATGGGCAGTTTGGACATGCTGGGGCAGAGTGTGCTGTGCTTGCAGGCAGCAGCCTGTAAGGACCCAACCTATCCAGTATGTATTCTGTTTTTACCCAGATAATAAAACAGCACTAAAAGATAAACTAGCCTGTTCAGGTGAAGTGTTTTAGAGCATTGGGGGGAAAAGGAAAAGAGTAACTGTAAAACTGTAAAACCACAAGACCAGAAAGTTTATCTGAAGGGATTTTAAAGACTTATGGCGTAAAATAAAAAAACTTAAAAAAAATGTTGTGCAATGTAGAGGAGTGCTTGTACCTTTACTTAGGAGAGACCAAACAACCACTCCACAGACATGCTGGCACAACACAGGAGAGCCAGCTCATCAAGAGGACAAGACTCAGCTGTACATTTGCAGTTAAAGGAGAAGGGACACTCTTGAGGATACAAATGTTCAAATTTTGGACCAAGAAGCCAGATGGTTTGAGAGGAGTAAAGGAGGCCATTTATGTCCACCTGGAATCACCATCATTGAACAGAGGTGGTTGCCTATGACACCAACTACTGTATCAGCCATCTATAATGCAGTCTTGAGACCCCTTACCAGATAATTAAACCCCGACTCACACCTTGACCTATGTGACCCTAATGGTTTCACACCTTGGTTCACGTCACCTTAACAACTCAGGACGAATACAATTCAATTCAGGTTTAAGTATACAGTGCCAAAGTACAACAACAGTTGCCTCAAGGCGCTTTATACTATATGGTAAAGACCCTACAGTATTCGATGGCAGGGTGTGTTAACGACCCTCGGGACCAGCGACAAGGTGACAACCCCACTAGAGTGTAAGTTCTCAGTCATCCAGGTCATGGTAGTCTTCAGAGCTTGAAAAAGGAGAAAAACAAAAAAAAAAAGTAGGCAACTGGACATCTTTAAGTTTGTGAAGACTTTTCAGCTCTCATCCAAGAGGCTTCTTCAGTTCTAAAAAACAAAAAGGTGGAGAGTCCCAGATACTTAACCCCTAGTGGGGGTTGTCCCCTTTGGAGGTGGTCCTGAGAGTCATTGACCCACTATTGATCATGTGAGTCATCACATAAACCAAGGTGTGAAACAGACCTTTTCCCCACCCCATCATGTGACCTATTAAGGTCACCTGAGGCAAGGTGTGAGTGGGGGTTGACACGCCTGGGAGGGGATTTCAAGACCACACTGTAGGTGGCTGATAGCTGGTGTCTTAAGTTTTAGAACTGAAGTCTTCTTCAGTTTTTACCACAGAAGACTCTTGAATGAGAAACATCTTCACAAGCATATAAAGTCCAGTTGCCTTTATTTTTCAAGCTTGTAAGACAACCTCACTAGAGGTTTAATATCTGGGACTCACCATCAGCTGTTAGAACTGAAGTAGCCTTTGTGATGAGGTGAAACATCTTCAAGAACCTAAAAATGAGTGCAGGTGCCTTCAACTTTGACCTTTGACCGATATCTTGAGATACATCTCATAGTAAACCTTATTAAACACAGGAATATTACATATATAGTACTAATAACTTTATTTTAGGTTACATAGATGCCTCATATATTTTAAAAATGTTGCATTTATTTCACAACACATAGAGCCCGAGTGTATTAAGGTGTGTGTGTGTGTGAGTGCGTGCGCTCTGACATTGTACAAAGACTTCTCCACATACAGCTTTTTTTTGGCTCTGAGCATAGTGAAAGATGGAGCACACCTGCACCCTTCAAGGCCTTCTCATGGCAGACGGATGGACTAATCAGATTGGGATACACAAGTGCGCAGGGCCTTGTAGGAGAGTTCTCAGCGTTGGATCCACATAGGAGATGGGAACTAGGGAGAGAACTGGAAAGTACTGGATTTTCTGAATATCTGCCAGAACATACCAGGGAGTGGAATTCACTGATTGGGTGAGCTTGAGATAAATAACATATCTAAAATATATGAGGCATCTCAAAATATAGGTCAAAGGTCAAAGCGGATATACTGCTGCAGCTCCTGGTCAGTCTTCGGCTTAACCCCCGGGGGTCTACATTTTTGGGTTTATTGAAACTGTATTTCAATAAACACATTTTTTGCAATTTGAAGTTGCATCTCCAGTGGTCTTTTTGCCTTTTTTTTTTTTTTAATTAAAAGTAGTTAAAGGTTAACAGAAAAGTTTAGTTTACAGAGTACAATTCAGTCTTTTTCTGACACAAGTGCCTTCCTGCATCACTTAATCACTTTAAATTATGTTCTGAAACACATCAAAAGTGAAAAAATAATAACTAGACTTTAATCAAATAGTTAACTGGACTTTATCATTTATAGTGAATAAGGATAAACATTTAAAAATGTTATCTACACACTGCTTGTAGCAATCCATATACAATAATGTATGCATGACTTTTAGTCAACAAAGCTCGTAGAGAGGGAGTTTTATCACTTAAGAGAGGAAATTTGCAGCCTGATCACCTCTTTTGTGAGGCTTGAATACAACATAAACATCACTACTCTTACTACAAACACTATTCAATAATCAGTAATCAGGTATGGGATAACAGCATGGCTTTGTGAACCTTCCTGTGTCATTGCAATGTAAGTTAACACCCTTGTTTCCTACTACAATGAAAATTGTTAGAAGGATCACTTTAGCCTTCAAATGGTTTTTGGCCAGTGTGCACATTAACAGACACAGAGAATCCTTTGTGAACCATCCTACATCCTGTACCCTCAGTAGGGGTTGCTACCATCAGGAAGAAGGTATAGAGGTATAGATTAGGATTTAGGGTTCTAAATGGCACATGCTTGCTAAAGAGGAAACGAGCCATTTCTAATCAGACACTGACAGTGATTACTTTCCTTCAAGCTTAATTGCAAGGTTACATTACACTCAATCCTTCCCTTTCCAAATAACCTCATTCCCTGCGCACAGGAAGGAATGGAATATCATCGTATACCATCCTGAGATGAAACACAAATCTTATCATGAGATGTGCTTGCCATGTAGTGGCTGTTCATCTTAAGTAGTTAGGAAATTATTAATTTTTAACAGTTAAATTCGTGAGAAACGGTAGCTGGCGGTTACCTTCAGCAAACAATTGTGGGAGTAAGATTTGAAAAAAAATATATAATCTTACGGAGCTTTAAAGTTTACAGCGGCATACTTAATATGAGCTTTGAGGAGGCTGGTGGATTCGCCGTGGGATCATTTCGATAAGCTTACCCTATATAACATTTATTTCCATCGAGAGTTGCATTAACTTTTTCGACAAGATCTTGTTTTGATTATGGGAGTGTCGGACCGCTGCGTAAAGTCATCTCCAGCACACCCTGAAGCTTCTCAATGGGGTTTGGACTCGTCTGGACTGGTGGCCAATCCATGTGCT
>VUQS01020507.1:14573-28283 GCA_015108495.1 Heterochromis multidens
GGAGCGGCTGGGAGCCGAGGTGGAGCGCTGGATGATCATTTCAAACTCGTTGACCCGTGAGGATACAGTATCCCGTGGAATGCTACCCCCATCGTCTGCCTCTGACCTCTCATCCCCGTTGGCCTTTGGTTTTTCAAAAAGTGAGGTCAGGCTGCGGACACTGCCGTGTGGGCTGCAGCCAGTCGAGCTGGGCCGCTGGATGTGATGCATGGTCCTGTACAGGCTGGAAAACTCTGATGTGCTTCTCCTAATTGCAGGGGAAACATTCCTGAGACCATCACCACACTCACTCCCACAGCTGGACCTAGAATCCGAATGTTGGGCCTCTGCTCCAGCATAGTCTGTGTCACATTGCCCTGTGTAGATATCCTCACAGCTGTGGGCCTTTGGGTGCCTGGCAACTTTAGTCCTGTTTTCCTGACTGTTGCCACAGGGTGGCAGCAGCTTGGGCTTAAACTTAGAGGGCAGGATTTGGGGTATGCAGGCTTTGGCAGCAGACAGAGGCTTCTTACTCTTACATTGGTTACCTATTGCATTACTGGCAAGACTCGATCGACTATTTACAGAGGAGCAGGGTGAAATTATATAGCCATTCCCACCTTTATAATCCACTGGCAAGCATGCAGGACAACAGAATAAACAACATATTAGATTACAATGGTCACAGGTTTACACACATACACTAAAACTGTCAGGCACAGTTCTAAAATAACGACCAAGTTCCATCAAAAGTTGATGAGAAGAGGAAGCAGACTTGATGCACTGTGCATCAAGTAATACATGACTGTTAAGCTAAAAAAACATGGTGCTGCAGTGAAGGATAATGTTTTACAAAGATAGAACCAGGAGGACTGTAATGTCTAACAGATTCCCTCATTATCAATATCTCTGCAAACAGCAACATAATGAGTGAAACAGAAAATATTAAAAGGGTAATATACCATGAAATGTTATGTGATGCTGGAGGTTTTAAAGGACTCACTCAACAGTGACTACAGTAACTGACATTTTAAAAACAAACAAAGAAGAATGCAAAACCTTTCTGTTATCTATTTGTATTCCAGTTAGCAGTAAAATTATCCTTCACTGCGTTAACCTCCTACACAAATCTCCTCTCCTTTTAGCAATTACACAGACGGCTCCAGTGATAAATGGCTTCTGGCACCAGTGCTAATACACCGCTCCTCCTACACGGCTGCAAATAAAAAAAAACAAAAAAAAAACTACCCTAAGTCAACCTGCACAGTGAAAAATGTAAACCTATGAGAAATACTCATGTCAGTTCTTGGCTATACTATGCTTATGACAGCAGTACAGATGGCACTGGGAAATGACACTTTCACATGCTGTGAGCCACTTCTGTAGCATGAGGGACCAATCTGTCACATTCATATCTGCCAGGAAAAACACACACTGAGGAAGTTGACTTGATATACTATCCAAGGCATATGGCAAGTAAAGAGTTACCATTCAGCCCACTGAAAAAGCCCAGGAGGAGGCTCAGTTCTTTGAAACACAAAGATATTTTTTTTATTTTAAGAGCACAAGACTGAAACACATGATGATGAAGTGTTTCTTGCACTTGGTTATGTCTTTGGGCTCATCTACACTCTACCGTCTGTGTCTTAAATAGAAAGAGACTCTAATGATCAAGGTGGTGCCTCAGGCGGGAGAGTAAAACAGGAGTGTGCTAGTCAGTTGACTGGAGTGCCAATTTACCACAGTTCAAATGGTTAAAAATTCAAACAAATTGGTCCAAAACAGCTGCTGTAAATGATTCTTCTTTTACAAGACTCATGTAACAGCCCTTTTTATGTAAAATACACCAAACTTTAACTATGGGTGGGCAGTTTATAATCTGCTATAATCCCTAATGTAATGTACTGACATGTACAGGGTCATGCTGTCCCTTCCACTCTTTTTCTTACATCTCTTCTTCTCTCCACCCTGAGTGTTTCTCTCTCTAGCCATGTGCACAGAAATTCCAGCCCCTGACCCCACACTGACAGCTGACTTCCTCATGCCCGCCCACCCTCTGTGTCCCTTCTGTTTATCTCAACCCTGTCTGGCTGGGTTGTGAAGAGCAGAGCTCATTTTATCTCACGCGTATCTCCTCGTCTATTCCCTCGCTGGCCCTCAGCTCCCTGGCGCTGGAACGCTCTGGAGTCTTGCCCTAAGGCTGCCTAGCGACTGGCAACTCACAACTGGAGCAAGGGGGGGGGGGGAGCCCAAGGTTAGCTTCCATCGACTTAACAAGACAACCTCACTCCCTCCGTGAGTTTTCCAAAGCAGATACAGTACACGCTTGATGAAAACATCCATGGCATTAAAAGCTTCTGGGGGGAATGAATGCTGTGAGGTGATTGGCTAATGCTGTGTGGTCTGGGAGCAAAGAAAATGTGTGAATTCCAACACAAAAGTAAACAGAAACACATGTATCCCTGTCTGATCATTTGAATGGTCCAGCATCACCGCCTATAACTGATTGGTTCTGTCTCAGCAGGAGAGGCCTTTAAAGGCCAACTGAACTGTCTACCACGTCCACATACATAAACATACACACACCTGCTTTTTTACTGGCCACATATGTGAAGTGGCTGCTATCCTACCTTTAGAGGAGGAGGAGCTGCCATGGCGCTTGTTTAGAGCCCGTAGACCTTGTAAGGGAATATCGCCGCCCTCCAGGACGCTCTTGTAAACATGACGGTCGCATTCTGGAGCCACAGGCTCACTAGTGGATGATCCACTGTCCTTCTCCACCTCGCTGTGTCCAGACTTGCTCGAGGAGCTAGACGGCAAATCACAGGAACACAGACAGCTAATTAAACACACTCAATTTCGTTCAGCAAGAGCTGTTGAATGTTTTTATGATAGCCAAAGGCACACAAATTGGGTAATGGGCTGCCATATGGTTCTTATTTAGCATATCTTGAGGTAATTCCTGTCTTTGCAGACTTGTGGGAGACGAAATAACCAGAAACAGAAAAAGCTAAACTTGAGAGAGAAAGGGCAGAATTTGGAGGCTGATGTTGGGAGAAGACACTGGCTCGACAGCTATCTTGGCATTCTAGAGAGGCCAGCAGGAGAGATTTCTATAAATATTCTCTGAACATTCCCACATGGTACATCAGCCCCTGCCATACACCTGTAAGACTCTCAGGTTTACTCTCTTTCCCATGTTGTCATGTGTTACTCATGCTGCTCCCTATCTATACAAAAAATCTTCCTGATTAAAGAGACAGGTTCCCATTCAAACCATGGTGTTTAACATCTGCAGTGCTGCCAAGCCAAAGTTTTACATACTTGCGCATACCTCAACAAGAAGGTCTTTCATAGCTGTCAGAAAAAAAATATGTGCGCTGCTGGCTATACAGATCCATTAAAATAATGTTGGCTCTAGGTTACTTGCAAGAATTCACATAAATGCTCTACAGGAAATGTACAGTACAGGAGACATGCCAGATTTAGAAGGAGAATCTCTGGGGAAAGTTCATGGAAAATCAGACACCAATATGACGCTTTAGCAGTGACAGTACTTCCTGCAGATTAAAAATAATAACCTATTTATCTGGAATGATGACAAGTTCCTTGAAATACTAGTTAATGTGTATGTACTGCTGCATCATAACAATAGTTCTATTTTGTGAGTTCATTCTATCAGTTTTGTACTTTTTAATGAATCTATTTCTAAGAGAATAACACGCACACACAGTGCATGTGCTGCCTCAAGCATGTGTGTCCATCTAATGATGCTACACGGGCACCACACAGCTCTTCAAAATGTCTCCAGTTTCAAACAGAGTCAAAAAAGTCAAAAAGAAAAAAAAAAGAAAAACAAGAACTGCCATAAACATATGTGCCTTTGAAGGAAGTCAGTTTATGAGCTGAGGTTTCCTTTGAAAACTTTTGGGTGAGTGAAATTCCACTCACAACAAATCAGTGGATTAAAAAGCTGGGGTATGAATCCCTTTTGCAAATGCTTGGCCATGATGACATAATGATTGTAGCAGATGGAAACTTCTGGACTGTAAGCGCATGACAGACTATTACTCAGACCTAAATTCCTTACATTATATTACACAAACAGAAAATACAACATGTCAGTCTCACCAGACAAAATTAAAATGATCAAGAGCTTTGTCTTAATGTGAGCTAACATCATCTTTAATAATCCAGTTGCTCATCATAGGTCTGTACACACATTCAGAGGGAGATAACGGTTTTTGAGTTATGCAGCAGCTGGGCAAGTTCCCTCTATCCCAGTGACATCCAGGTTGCTGTCTTTAAATAAAGCAACACATAGCAGCCATGTCTCCTCACCACAACCACCCACCCCCATAAAAAAGAAATACGGACAGAGGACACACTGTTCTGGTAGCTTTTTGCCTTATTAACAGGATCTCCTCAGGAAGCAGGAGTCTCCCGGTTGTAGGCGGGCAAGCTCACCAGGGTGGAGAAATCTCTCTCATTGATATTTATACCCATAAGATCACTTAAATAATAATCTACATACTGGAAGGAGGAAGCATAAGTATTAAAATAAGAAGGAGAGGCATCAACTTACTATTGCTGCAGGTCGGAGGCTGTTTCCAAGGGGCTGAAAGAGGGGGCACTCTGCAACAAACCAAACAAAGAAGTCATTGATAGATCCACAGGAAGGTCTCCTCCAGCTAGAACAGAGGCAGGAGCATTAGCTGTGGCCAGATTCTCTCTTCTCTTCCTCTCTCTCGTTCACTCGCTGCTCTGGGTTTCTGTCTCAAGCACCCAGGGTTCTGAGCTTCTCTGGACTGGCTTGGCATGGAGGAGTAAGCGTGTGTTTTGGCCTGCATGCAAGTTGGAGAAACAAGCGGCAGTAAAGAGAGTGGAAGGGAGGGGGCGGTGGTGGGCGTGCATCGGTCAGGGGGGCGCCCATGCGGGGAGGGGGCTGTCACAGGCTCAGCCAATGGGCTGCTGTCTCCCGGTGAAGCCATCTCTTTTGTCTGATATTGAGTCGCTCTCATTATCACTGGACCAGACCGGGGGACAATTAACCAGCTGGTGGTGCAAGGAGGCCAAATTACACACACACACACCCACACACACACATACACTGACACCCACTCATACATACACTCAATACTCGATCTCACACACTTGTCAAAAAGATACAAATGCTTTCAAAGTAAATACAGTGAAATGCATTCATAAAAGAAACAGATAATTATGTTATAAAGACAAAGAGCAAAAACATAATAGAAACACCACACGAGCACAAAGTCAGTGAAATGTTTAAATAACTATAAGAGTAGCTGGTTTTAGTAGCGACTATTATCTCCAAAACACATGAGTGGGGGATCATTTATGCAGCATGGTCGCACTACCATTTTGAATGGTTTACAGTGGACTAATTTTAGCACGCTGTTTCTGTTGCTTTCCTCTTTTTGCACGTCACAGCAGGTAAAAATAACAGACGTGACACGGGCACTATGAATAAGAGCACAAGTGTTGTTTGCAAATACGATTGCACAATCCCTACCCCAGCCAGCCCGGCCTTGCTGTTAATGCCACATCCACTTCCCCGTGGCACGACCTAACGTCCGCTTCCCACACCAACGATCAGACAAGGAACATTCTGAACAGCTCATTTGCCACAACATGCCTTTCCACTTAGTTGCCAGGGCAGAAGGATCATTAATAACCTTTCAGAATAAGTGCCTGTCTTTATAAGAACAGCATATCAGGCTGGCAGGTCTATAGTCTGATCTATTTATAAAGCTAAATGTTCCATGTAGACTCGGGGAACACACAAGTGTCACTGAATTATCAGTAGCTCTTCCTTACTTTGCCACGTCTTGTATCCCCCTCATATCTGATAGGGAGAAGATAGTGTCCTCTGACACCCCAGGGTAATTGGGCTTACACACACACAGCATCAGTGGAAAGTAAACAGGAAACAAGCATGGGGGCTTATCTGGAGTAAATGAATGGAATCTTAATCTGGTTATTTACAAGATTCCTGATTAGTGTCAGTTTATGCACACTTTTCTTTAAATAAAAGGTGGAAACTGGTCATTTTCAAACTAATACTACACTGATATCACTTGAGATCACATTATTTTGTGATAGCTGACAAATGTTTTTATCCAGCTTGTGAAACAAAAGTCCAAAACAGATGATAGTTTGACAGGAAGAGATACACATAAAGGATGAAACTACTTGCTTAGAGCTGTGACAAGGGCCCAAAGCTGTACATGGACATGGATAAAGGCCTCTGTGAGTCAGTGGAACACCAATGACAATATTTCTGCAGAATTTCATGTGCATGTTTCCTAACAGGTGTCCCCGTCTACTCAGAGCTCAGACTCCTGTAGGCAGCGTTCATATTCAAAATAGCGATCATGAGTGGGTCATGGTAACACGAATCCCATTCTTTCCAGCCCCTTATTTTGTGTTGATATGTTCTCATGAAAACAAACAGCTTCCCCATTGTGAATGGCCTGTTATAGCCATTCACGCCCCTCTTCTCTCCTCCACTAAATGCTTAAAGGTAAAGGTTAAGTGTATAACATAGGTTAAATATGAAAGCACAATGAGCTGGCTGGCTTACGGAGTTGCCTCCTTTAGAATATGTCAGGTGGTAGGGGGAGGCTCTATGTAACCCAGCGCTGAGACAGTGTGGCAGCAGTCTCCACGCCAGCATATGCTCGACAGATGGAGTCACTATGTCGGTTGCAGGGGGCCAAAACGCTCTTCCTGACCAGAGATACGTGTGGAATTCCAGTTCCAGTTAGCCATATTCATCGATGATCCACTGCTTGACCATGACTGTCACTGGATGTGTTTTCAGGCACTTGAACTTCTGACTATTAATCAAGAGGACCATTATTGTGTTCATACACAGGTTAATCTTACTTAGTGACTAGAAGTGGCCACTAGTGGACAAGTAATGATGATTTGACAGGTTAAGATAAAAAAGAGTGATAGTATTACTTACACTAAGCCTAGTTTTATAACAAAGACTTATAAAGTTTTAGACCAACGAATAAAAAACCTCTTATTATACTAAGGAACATTTAGAAGTGTACAAGTAGAAGTGTTTCTTGTTAGCACTTTAGGGGTAGTAATAAGAGCGAGACCTAACTGAAGACGATTAAAGAAGTCCTGGTTCTTCATTTAACCCATGGTCACTGACATTTTTGCAGACTTACATCTATATCTCTCCTCCGTTAATACCAAGTGACTACTGATATGTCAGTCAAACTCCCAATGAGCCAGTGTGTCTGGCTGGCCCTTTAAGGTCAAATGCTGTGCATACCAGGTGGAGCTTTAGAAGTGACTTTGACATTAAACAGGAGCCAGTCATCAAGCCAAGCTCATCTGGCAAACATCCAGGCTGCCATGAGACAAAGACGGCCGCCTCCACCACTAAAGCTCGTCCACATATACACTAACCCGGAACAGGAGAGTCTGCCCCTGCGTCTGGCTGATGCTAGGACATGACCTCATGCCGTAGCCAGTGGTGCCACCTCATATGATCCAGGGTGTGGCTCTAACTGACAGAGACCGAGGAGAATCAACATCTGTTTGTGGGAAGCCAGCGCCACACTTGTCTGGTGCCAACTAATGCCTGAGGCATGGATTTGTCATGACACTGTATACTGCTTCACCATTGCCTGCACCCCTTTGGATATTTCGGCAAAGATAGCAGACAAACAGCAATTATTATTTGAAGTGGCTGGGATTATCTTGGAACCTAATGCTTGTTTGGACTGCAGCCTCTCCAAGTGAAGAGTGACTTCTGTGTGAATCAGCCAGTCCAGGCCTCTGGCTTATGATATGTATGCCAGTTGGCAGGATGCACATCAAAGGGTTTCTCTTAGGTGCTGAGTCCAAGGCATGGAAGAACAGGGTGCTTCCACAAAAAAATCAAAAGATCCCAATCAATAATCAAACTTTTTAAACATTATTAATCTAAACTGCACAGGGATAAAGTTCACAGTTTTGTGTTGTCTGAGTCGATTGTGCTCACTCTGCCTCACAGGTGCAAATAAAATGCTGAGATGCGCTTTTTTAAAGAGGAACAAAAATAGATTGTTTCCTATTTTAGACGCCACTGAGGAAGAAAATCCTTTGTATGATGTGATAATGAGGGATGACAGTAGCTATTTAAAGTTTACTCCTGATTGTTGATTATACATCCCGAACATTTTTAGAAATTTCAAGAAAATAAAAGAGACTAAGAGGAGTGAACAGAGATGGATTAAAACTGAGAAGTCATTGGTCTTTTTAAGCCACACTGATGGGACATATGACAGTAATTTTAGTATGAGAGGAAACAAATGATCCTCTCACGCATGTTACCATACAACTGTTTTTATATAGGAGGATCAAGGAAAAAGGAAAAAAGGAAAAGCGAGAGGAGAAACTGAAGTAGTCCTTACAGACATACACAGTTTGTTTAGACAGTATTTGAACATGGATGTTATCACATGCAATAAAAATATAATACAACATGCTGTCAGTCTGAAGACAGCAATCACTTACCGCTTTGTCAAACTCCATCTCTGAAAAGAATTTATACCAAGGCTCATTCTCTAAATCTACATCTTCTGGACTTACATCCTGAGTCTAGGGGCATGGTAACAAGAAGAGGAGGAGAAAGACAAAGAGAAGACAGTTCAGACAGTACAGAATATACACACCAAGATAATGAGCCCATCATATTGACTTAACTGAGCCAGTTTCTAACCAACAGGACAATTTTTAAATGCTGTAGGTGTTCTCAAATAAATTAAAGGTATGATTTATATTGTTTTTAAGGTGATCTTTGAATAGTTTTGGAAATAGTTTAGAAGACCACTAGTTTGCTTTCTTGCAAAGAATAAAATGAGAAGACTGTTATGAAGCCACAGCTATAAGTATCAACAATACAACACAACAATGAGCAGCTGTAAATGTTTTCCCTGACTGCATTGTTAGGCTACTCTCTACAGCTCTGCGAGAAAACAATGAGAAATACACAGGTATTTCAATGGTACACAGGTAATACAGAGGTATTCACTTGATTTGACTACTGAAGCATATTGTTAACCTTAAGGAGACGTTAAGGAGAAACACTTTCAGCCAACAAAAATAGCTTAGCATACATTTGGATTTAAAACACAAAAAATGAGCATGAAACTATCCCTTAAGCCTTTTACCCACACAAGGGTGTTATTTAATAAAGTACTACATATCAATTTTATTCTAATCTAATCAACAAACATACAAATAATGGCCAAAATCACATGCATACTCATTCTTGATATGCAGAAATATAATCATTTGTGGAGAACAACACAACTTTGAGTAATATGAATGGACGGAAACGAAAATGACCACTTCCATTAACAAGGGCACTCATCTAGAATAACAACTTGAGCTTGTAATTAAAAAAAGAAAAAAAAAAAGAGTTCATTATTTTACCGCTGTCCCAGGATGAATTGGAGCACACTCCTAATGAATGCACTGGTTGGCACTGCATTCATTAGGAGGCTCAGACTCGATCTTGGCTAACAACATCTACTAGCTTGATCTACATAGGCTTCAGACAAACAGTAATTACATAACCAACTAACTACTTCATTACAATACTGAATATCCCCATGTCCTCAATATTATGTAATGGGGAGATATAAGAAAAAAAAAAAAACCCTGAAACCTATGAAACACAAAAGATAACTCTCAAGGACACTGAGTAATGCCACATCATTTATTCAGCACAAACTATCGAGGTGAGAAATGAAAGTAAGACAGAGAGCATTGCATTTCCTCTATAGTAAACATGCAGGATCAATGTTTTGTGTCCGTGCTGGGATGCTCTGGATGCTCTCACAAGATGATCCACCCCAATAACCTTAAACTGAACACAGGGAGACAATGGCTATCTTTATAAGTGATACTCCTCTGCTTGCTTCCAAGCAGGATCGTCTGTCACCGCAACAGGACACCTTTAAGGAATGTAGTGGCTACACATACGTCGCCTGCCAAGCTGTTAGTGAAGCTGCCACTCGGGAGCTTAGACACAGAGGTGGTGGTGGGGGAGTGTAGGGGTCGCATGATGGGTGGAGTGGGGAACAGCTCACACGACATGAAAACACAAAGGCAGAGAGAGGGAGAGAGAGGGAGAGGGAGAAACAGGCAGGAGGCTAGCATACCGTTCTCTCCAGCTTCAGCACCGACGATTTCCCCGGCTCGTACTCAAAGATGCTCTTGGGCTCGGCACGGTACTTCCTGGTGTCTACCTTTTTATCTGGGGGCTCCCACTCGTTCCTGTGGAGAGGCGGGAATCGGGGAAGGGTGGGGTGTGAGATCGAAGACAGCCAATCTTTATCAAGTAGTCTCCATAGCAACCAGCATAGGGTAAGATATCTTTTTTTTTTTTTTTACAATTCAAATATGACATCCGCCTTCATTATGCCTGCCTCCCTGTCCTCCTCTGCTTCTAATGATGATAGGACAAATCCAATTCACAGTTGCGCCAAAGGAGTAATTTGATTAGGTAAACAAGATTGAATCTAGTAACAAAAAACAGAACGTAGCATTTCCTGGGAGAATTTCTTAACAGTCAAGGATAAAATTACTATTCAGAAAACACAGAAAAAAGGGCTCCCCATCTTACACTTATTCTCAGAAAACAAAAAGCATATTCTCTTTGATGACATTCTTTCTGAGCTTCAAGAACGGAGTGGCACTTTTCAGCAACACTGATAACGATGTGTTTAGGAATGCAATGCTTCATCTATAAACACCAAGGAACAAGCAAGGTCAGTCCTCAACATGTCATCTGCAGCTTTTGTGGGCAACACTTTATCCTCCATCACCTGTCTGCCTTCATCACTCCGTCACTCATGTCTCTGAGCACAGAGTCAGTCCTGTGTCAGTGCTGACATGTGCTGTGGAAGGGTGACACTAATCATACTTCAAGAAAAAACTAGAGGACAGAACAGTGGAAGCCAATGGGAACAAAACAAGCTCAGATTTTTAAAGTCAGGGAATAAATAGCTTTTTTGCTCTACTACAGACAGCTTATTAACACTTATTAGCATTGTAGGTAAACAAAGACAATATTAAGTATTCTGAGCTGTGAACAGCTTCCTTCTTTGCCAACAAACACGAACGGGACTGTGCTGTGTGTTAAATATCAAAGTGAACATCACAAGGAGGACTGGGGCAGATGGAAGATGCTGACCTTTTGGCAGAAGGTTTGAGGGAAGAGGACCGCATTGGCACCGGCATCGAGCGGCCTCTTGAATCGACCTCATTGTCACTTTTTGAGCGTGGGACTGCTCTCACTAAAAACAGGCATATAAATACCTCAATACCTGCATTGTGTAAAAAGTGACTACTCATTTAGAACGTTATTTTGGGTGAACTACCAATCATGGACATACCATCTTCCAAGTAACCAAAAGGGGTGGGAACATCATCTGAAAGAGAAGAATAAAGCAATAAGAAGTGATTTATTATTGATTTTATCTCTGCCTATCTTTGTTACTTAAAAAGTAATGAATATAGCACAATACTAAATAATTCAGAAGACAATGAAGACACTCTTTTCCTGTGTTTTCCCTTGCCTCACACCTTCCATTAGACCAAACACAGGCAAAGAGTGTCAAATCAAAGCACTTCACGGGAAGCATTACTGAGCTAAAAAGGGATCTAAGCATCAATGAGCACTGAGGCTCTAAATGAGTAATGCACTGTAGAGCAAGAGAGCCAGAACTGTCATATTCAGAGAGATCTCGTAACAGTCACAGAATCATATCAGTCACAGCTACACATAGAAGTTGTTCACTTCATGCAATTGTTGAACTGAAACTGAAAACGCCCCAGCGGATGAGAGCTCACGGAGCATCTCTTTTCATTTTGTATAAAAACCTTGCCTTGGTGGCTAGAACGTGCAAATCCAAAACTAAAACCATGAGCCAGATTCTACCTTAACCATCTAGTACTTGAACCTAAACACTGGTTAGTAGAGCATTATTATAAGTATCTTGTGTACAGACTCAACTCTAGGTAAGAAAGTCTAGAAACCTTTATGTAGGACTACAGCAGCACCTAGCGGCTGAAATAATGCACTACCTCCCAGTAACAATGGGCAAAAGATGCCCTATTGCAGAGAAATTAGAATATGCATCTACAAAATACTCAAATATTAAAAAAAAAAAGGACTACAGCCTGAAATTAGTAGTAATAGATGGCTTACAGAAAAAAAGAAAGACCATGACAGAATTATTACATTTTGTGATATAAAAGGAAAAATACACTTGAAGGCTTCGTGCATCATCCATGCATCTACTCATTGGTGGAAACAGTATATTAGGCAGGGGAGGTCATAATGTTTTGATAGAGGAGATAACCTCTTCTTTAAATCATAGATTGTTCCAATAATCTAATAAAACTCAGCGTATAGTTTTTTTTTGTTCCACTTCTGAAAGTAGGAAATTCTGAAAATTATGCAGAAAAAGTATCAATCAGTGCACTGTCCTTTTCCTACTGTGACATGCCACAGCATACAGTACTGTGCAGATGTTGCGCCACCCCTCATTTCCTCATATTTAGCTTCCAAGGAGCCTCACAGCAAGAAGGTCCTTGGTTCAACTCCACCATCTGGCCTTTCTGTGTGGAGTTTGCATGATCTCACCGTATCTGCAGTGCTTGTACCTGACCATTCTCAGAGAAGTGTATTTTGTTTGTTAAGCCACTTAACAGTGACCTATGAATGATTCAAGCATAAAAAGGCACCTAAAAAGGGTTGAACCAGTGTTGTATCTACAAATGACAGACAACTTAGCAAAGAACCAATTTGAAACTGTATCTTCAGGCACATTGTTATGAACAGCCTGTCTCAAAAACACATCATGCGTCTACATTTCTTTAGTTGAACCTATGAAAGATGGCAAAGATAACACAATTTGACAGGCATAAAACAAGGTGATTGCCAAAGAGCTGTTTGCTGAAAGCTTGGCACATCTTGGCATGGTGTGTGTGTCCTTAAAAATTTGAGAAAATTGGATAAGTGGAGGACAAAAGAAGAAGTCATAGGCCTAAAAACTATCTACAGCAGAGGAACAGTATCTGAAAGTCATGTCCTTAAGAAATAGGAAAAAAATCCAGCAAAGACCTGATACAGGACATGAGAAATGCATCTGGCCTTTCAGTTGATCCATCTACTGTTTACTGAAGCCTCATCAGAAATGGTCTTAATGGAAGAGTGGCTGTCAAGAAGCCATTCTTAAGAAAGGGAAACTGGGAGAAAAGGCTGAGGTATGCCAAATTACACAAGAACTGGGCTGAAAATCAGTGGCAACAGGTCTTATGGAGTGATGAATCCAAATGTGACATTTTTGGTTCAAACCATCATCACTATGTACGAGAGAGGTCAGGAGAGAGGTACAACAGTGAGTGTTTACATTCATCTGTAAAACATGGTGGAGGCTCTGTCATGGTTTGGGGCTGCATATCAGTCAGTGATGTTGGAGATCCTGTCAAAATTGATGGAATGAACACAGAAAAATACCATCAGATTTTGATCTGTCATGCAATACCATCTGGAAAGTATCTGGTTGGCAACAGCTTAATTTTTCAGCATGACAATGATCCCAAACACACTGCCAATGCAGTAAAAGCATATCTGGATAGAAAAACACACAATGGAACACTATCAGTCATGGATTGGCCTCCCCAGAG